>CM029382.1:32500-121585 GCA_017165825.1 Hepsetus odoe
ATGAGCTCCAGTACAGATCGTTGGAAAGAAGAGTCAATTAAAAGCAGGATAAGCCAAATGAAGGCTCCTTGATTAAAGGGATTAATCTTGCATACCTTCAGCAGAAACAGGGCTGTCTTACGAGACGCACAGTAACCGCTTCCCATCTTAGAGGTCAGATCCTGTCCTCCAAACCTAGGACCTGAGCATAGCCGCACTCGTCCATGGTAGCCTGCATGTCCCAAAATAGAACAGACTGGCGCTGTTGAAAGACAAGGGAGAAGGACAGATGTGTCACTGGTACGACTAAAACACAGGACTGGTCCTGACTGGTGATTTTGTGTATATAAAGCTTTATGATCATAATCTAACGCCATTATGGCTTTGGATTGGTATTGTTAGTGTCATATTAATTTCCCTTTAATCAAATAAGCATAGAAATTATACTGAAACTTGAACAGGTCACCAGTCCATTGCAAAGCAAGCACACAGACAAACACAGACACACGTGCACACACACACACACACACACACAATACTCCCACACCCAAGGGGCAATTTAGCATCTTTAATCCACCTGACGTACAAAACCTGACGTGGCAACCGGAGCTCCCAGAGGAAACCCAGGTGGAGACAGGGAGAACATGCAAACTCCCCACAGAAAGGACCCCACTGGTCCCATCTGGGAATCAAACCCAGGACCTTCTGCAGAGGTGGCAGTGCTACACAATGCACCAGCGTCACCCTCAAAAAAACTCAATATATATATTTTCTATACAAATATTCTGCCATTCCTTAAAGCACATATGATTTTCTCAATATTTTACAGCATGCAGAAACACATGATTTAGCCACAAATGCTCAAGCTATTGTCTTTCAAGATGTATCAGGTCATTAGTGACTGACATTCACTTTGTGCCAAAAGTCAGTTCACTGTGTGAGAACTCCATCTGCTGCCCAAAAACCTTCACTTTGTAGTGTTAGCAATAAAGAGAGGACGTAGGCCAAACAGCACAAACATCAGAGTGTGCAAATGAGAGGCAAGACAATAAGACTGCTGGTGGTATGCTTGACAAGGTGCTGGGAGGGCTGAAATGATTTCCTGCAACCGTGCTTCTGTGGTGTGCCGGGCGGGTTGATTTTGGTGTAGTCTCAAGAACCTGCTCCTCCATCAAATACCGTTGCATTACACTTCAGCCTAGTCAGTCTTGCCAAAAACAAGGAAGGCGAAACTAAGAACAAAAGGAAAGTCTGCTCTAAAACCTGTACGATGCCATAATATGAGGCAGCTGGAGATATAGGGCAAACCTGCAAGGCCATAAGTGACATAGTTTTCCATCAATTACAAGTTAATACATGTGTTCGGTGCTTTATACCTGCACTTGTGATCTGAGGAATACATTAAAAAAATAACATATATCTTACAGCTGGGTGTAAATCTAGGAGTGCATGCCAACTTACCAGAACCTTGAAGGCAATTTCCACTATTTATATGTAAACTCCATTATAGCCCTTGGTAGCCTCAGGTGTACTCCTGCTTTGCTACACCACGAAGTTCGCAGGCTTTAACCTGACAAGTCGGAGGTGAGGAACAGGTATGACAGAAGGTCCGGGGGCTGACACAGATGCGCTAGCCTGGACCTGTCCGCTCGCAATTAACACTCTGCCAGAAAGCTGCTCGCATCCCAGCGCAGTTTCTCGCTTCACAGCCAATACACTGACTCGCTCTGTGAAAAGACTGCTTAACACTTGGCTTCTAAAATGTGTTTTCTTGAGAGATGTGCTGTCATCTGCTAAAGCTGAGGGGATGCGGTGTGTTGATGGACAAAGGCTTGTATAATGCTCCACCACAGGAAGTGTAATTCAAATCTAGAGAAAATAAACCAAGCTAGCAGCCCGTCCGTCCTCTGTCTGTCAAAAGCTTTGGGCGATTTGGAGTTTTTCAACAGTGCACACAGGAGTAACGCAGAAATATTGGGTTTGTTTTTCTAAGATAACCCCAAACTTGTTGTCATACTAGGAAGGAATGTGATAATGAAGTCAAGGAAGGGGTTGCCAAAGAAATATTTTTGCTGTCATGGCTATAAAAAGCTTTTTATTTTTGTTGTAGAGAATTTCGCCCAGTGGCTAATAAAGGTGACCTTTTCTGATCTTGGTTTCTAGAAGTTAAAAACAGAAGAAAAAAAAAAATCAGCAATTAAGCAGTGAGAAATAACAACTTTCTGTTCTCTAGCAGGGCTCAGGGGCAGGTCCCCAGGGAACCAAAGCTCTGATTCTGGTTCCAACCTAATTTGCAACAAATAAGAATAAGCACAGAAATATGCATGGTTTGAAGTTGGTGTGAACATTATAAAGGTCGTTTAAACATTCAGTTTTTAGAAATGTGAGAATATAAAGATGTTTAAAGAGCATCGACAGCATGTGAAGGCTCTGGAATGGTACACGCATATCTAGAACCTTAACTTGGCTGGAGGTTTTGCTTACAAAGCTTGTGGGGCCATGTTGATAAAAAGAAAACAAACAATGTGACTGATTTAATTTTAATTTATTTTATTCAAAACAGAAAGGCTCAAAACTATTGCTTTAAAAAAAAAAAAAAAGACATCATTTGCTTTTTATTGGAATTCTCTGTTTAATATTGTCAAAACCCCATCTGGAGTGTTCAGGACTGGGAGCAGGTCTTGTGGACAGATCTAAAAGTAAGTCTGGTGTTATTTGGGCAAACGAAGAGTTATGTCAAGAATGTGTCAATGTGTCAAAACCATTTATGACTATTTAAGCAGTTTCTTAACACAGTGCAGAACTTCCTGGTTTATAGAAGCAAAACAAGCCAGTCCATCTCAAAGCAATCTCACATAATCTTTCTGGAGCATCTAGAGAGCAAGCCAAAGGTGACCGGAAGAAAGAGAGAAAGAACTTCCTAAAACTGAGGAAGAAACCTGGGAGAAACCAAGACTGGAAAGAACCCATGCACATCTGGCTGACACTGGATTACAATCGTTTTTGTAATGGAAGGATTTACATGTGCAGAGAACCTTTATAAAGTTAGATTTACACTTCAAAACCATTTCCAAAAACAGAACACACTTTCATCAGTAAAAAACAAACAAACAAACAACCAAAAACTTGCGTCAAGAAATGCCCTGCAAACTGCAAAAAGCAACAAACTGCGTTTCGTCAAACTGATGCAAGCGTTTTCTGCATTCGGTAACATTGCGACCTCTTGATTGCTGCATCAAATCCTCTCCTGAATCTAAACATTTGTTCCTAAAACTCCACATCCAAGTCGAGAAGCTTTGAGAACTTTACCACAAGGTTAAGGCGTTAAGATATTTACCCCTTTAGCCAATCTATCACGATGGAGTGGAAGATCACTGCACTGCATGCTAATCTCACTCAAATAATTTTAGCCACAACCATACAACAGCAAAAATTACCTTGAGATGAGAATAAGCAATATTTTTGGTAAGTGTGTAAAAGCTTTCGAACACCCGAGGCGGATGGACCTTTCGCAAAGCCTGAGGCTCATGGCTAGCGGTGTGCAAACTGGTTACAAAATTGTCCTGCGGTGGCAATTATCTTACTGATGTGTGCGCAGGATGCAGAAAGTGAGCTTTTCAGCTCGCTTAGCCTAAGTTGGAGGATAGACTTGCATGAGGCTTCTTTGGCACTGCCAGAGTGTGTCCCCTGCAGACAAATCAAAGATCAGGGCCTGTGGGATTGTCGCCTAGGTTGGCGGATAATTACTACTGATTTCCTCGGCACGGAAAGGCTTGATGTGTGAGTCGCTATGCATGTGTGTCCTACAGCTGCTGTAATCAGAAAAGGTTCATTCCTGCATGAGACAACAGTGAGTATCAGCGGGACACGGTAAATTAAACGAAGAGGCAAACCGGTCTTTGTTTCATTCTGTCTCCTGAACTCTCAGCCCTTCGCTGTCCGAAAGAGAGTAAGAGCAGCACAGGATCTCTTGACTGCAATTCAGATTGACTGACTCCACTTGCAAAAGTTAGACATGATGCCATTTTAATTCAGTTTAATCTGATTAGACTAATGTCCATTTGATGTGGGGACACTTTATGCCAATAAGTTGTTGTAAGCCCTGATACTGTTAGTACTTCGAAAACACTGACTAAATGCAAATTTTACGAGGATCTAATCTGGTTGGACTTTTACACACACATTCAGAAGGAGCGTGGGAAGTGCTTATCAACCTGTGAGAGAGTAGTGTTGCTTAAAAATATCTGAAAAGGAAACGACTTTATTATAAGGGGTTCTTTTCTTTAAAAAAAAGTAAAGGAGGTGGATACTGCCTTGTTCAGTCTTCAGTTTGAAAGATGTGCTAATGTCATTCTAAGTCTCATAATAAAAAGTCGTGCGAAAGTGATCACCCTTATCACGAAACGCAGCACAGCACAACAAAATTCAACCCTGCGTTTTCAACGGCATGCACAATATCGCAGCAGGGGCATCTATTGAAAGCCCGAAGCAGTGACAGGGATGGCACTCTGCTCAAGTGTACCTAGGGAAACCCCACTGGTGAGGAATCAAATCCACAATCTTCCGGTCTGGGGCTCAACTCCCGAACCACTAGGCCACCGATGCCCCAAGTGGCTCTACTGGTTATAAAGACTACATTTCGTGTGCACGTGAATCTTGCGATATTTCTCATCATTTAGGTGTCAGACAAGAGTCTGCAGTAGGACCGCGGCTTCTGTCTAAAGCTGCAGACCAATCGTTCAGAAAAAATCCATAAAGTGAAAGCGTTTTGCAGTTCAAAATCACCGTAAGTAAAAATCTTTACTAACATCGTTATTTAAGGATGACAAATGAGACGCACTGATTGAGACGTTCACAAGCTGGGAATGGTTTTGATGTTGGTGTCAAAGGACTATTTAAGAGTAAAATTATAAAGTAAATATCAGCTGGGGTTGAACAGTCTAACTAGCTTGATAATTAGATCATACCTTTTCAAAAATTCATTTAAAATCAACACTTTCGTTTATTCAGACGTGCTCGGGTAAGAAGCCTGGCCTACTCGAATGGAATGTGTTCCTAAGTACATCATCTGCAGTATCACCTGTAATTAGTGAAGAAATAAAGGGATTTACGTAGGAACTATTTTTCATATATCTTTATAGGCTCCATACAAAGACCATGTAATACTAAGAGATAATTCTTTCTATTGAAGACATTCACTAGACATTCTGTCTGTCCTTCCACCAAGTCAAATGACCATATGCTAGTAGTAAAGGAGTAAACTGCAGGGATATCCGTTTTCTTCTTTAGTCATACTGAGTTAGTTTTGGTACAAACCACTGAAAGCTGCCTTACTTGTGCAAGAAAGGTAATGTGTTATCACAAGTAACATCAGAGGAGGTATGAGTTGGGGGGGTGACCTGAATGTTCTGTTAAGTGCTTATACACCCTACTATAAGAGTAACTCCTTCCTGCGTTATTATGCAAGATAGGAGACTAAAGCAGTTACAAAATGAAGCTTAACCCTCTAGGTTAACTTAAATATGGTTTCATTCCAGACATTGACCTACAGTCACTCTTAAGCAAGCAAACTGTGTGTAGAAATTATGTAGAAATTGTACTTTAGTTTCTGAAGAACTCATTTTTGGGTGTTTTTTATTATAGATTTTTAAGAATAATAATTATTATTATTTATATATATATATATATATATATATATATATATATATATATATATATATATATATATAGAGATACTGTGTGGCTTAGGCAGGTAGTGTCGTTAAACAAAGAATGCTTTCAGAAATGGAAGTGTTCATCATTTATTTTCGTCAATCAACAAAATGCAGTGAATGAACAAAGAGGTCTAACAACACATGGTGTGACCACCCTTTGCCTTCAAAACAGCATCAGTTCTTCTAGGTACACTTGCACACAGTTTTTGAAGGAACTCGGCTGGTAGGTTGCTCCAAACATGACTGTGTTTCAACCTCCGTGTGACATTGATGATCATCAGTACCTGTTTGGTAAAACTGGTTGATCAGACACCGACTATAATCCTACAGAATCCCTGACTTTGTGTACCTAGAAGAACTGATGCTGGTTCACTTTGCATTTTGTAAATTGATAAAAATAAACGATCATTATTTACATTTCTGAAAGCATTCTTTGTTTACAGCATTTTTACACACCTGCCTAAAACTTTTGCACAGTACTGTATATATTAGTGGGGTCTTCAGTATTGATGCTGTAATAACCTAAATACATTCGAATAAATACATAAATAAATACATATTTATGTCTCTACCTTCCAGCTCCCATTTTGCATCACTGGCCACAGCACACTCATGACGTCCACTGTCCCACATTCCCGTCAACAATTCATTTGTGCTGTACAGGCTGTTTTCACAGCACTTTTCTAAACCAACTGATGTCCCTGCCCCCATGATGCCCCATGAAACATCAATAAGATATGATTTCTAAAGGAGCAGATTAAAAGCAGAAACAGATGCTTTTATGCCTCAGCGTTAAAGGATCAAAGGACTGATCTTTCAAATCAACTCCATATATAGTAACATTTACAGCATCTTCACATCCCTTGAACTTCAATATATAATGTTTCTATACCGATACTGTTACACCGGATCAGTTAGTTTTAGTGTTGCCCTGTCTGTGGATTATACTGTGACCTTATTATTCTGCAAATCTGAGATGCTTCTCCAGACAACAAAAGAGGCCTTGTCAAGTCAGAGGGAACCTAGAACCACATCAGAAGTCCTTTAATAGTGTAGAAAACATTTGGCTTCTCATCTTGGCGCACGTGTTGCATTGTGCCGCACAGCTAGTTCCCAGTTCAGAGCCAGGTCGTGCTCTCATGCTCTTGAAAGAAACACTTTCCTACAGTTCATCTTTTTCTGTGAGATGGGTGCCAGCAGTGTGCTGCCTCTTCCCACCCCCACACCACTTCACCACTTTGGAATGAAATCTCTTGATTAAAAAAAAAAGAAAAAAAAAAAAAAAAAAAAAAGGAGATAAAAAAAAAAAAAGAGATAAGAACAGGCCAGGTAGATGTCAGTGCCGTCATTCATTTCAAAGACAAGAAGGAGGCGAGGAGGTGTTTTGGTGTGGGGTGGAGTGCATGCTGGGGGAGAGATGGTTGGGGTTAAAGTTGCCAACAGGTTTCAGAGGAACGCAGGGTGTTGTTCACACATTTATGCTGGTTAACAGCACGAACCTTTCACAGAGCGACGGCTTTTTATCATAAGTGCTCGAAAATTTACTGCAGGAAGAAAATGGCTGGGCAAATGAGCCCAGCAGTAAGTGCTCTTTGTCAGCTCACCTTTTTGACAAGAATCCTCCAATGGGTTTGAATTGATAGAGGGCAATTTTAACCAGCGGATGCAAAACACAAACGCATCTGTGTCAACAAAAAATAAAAATAATAAAGGTCTCTGCTCATCTCCAGAGTCCACAGCTATAAAAAGGAGTTTGCAAAGGGGGATGGCTTGGCTTACTTCATGATCAACAATGCTGTTTCATGGGAAGAGGTGGGATTAACCACGCATAACATTTTCAGTATGGCTTTAATGATTCTTTTACAGTCTTCATGATGCTGTGCTCTTCAAGAAAGTAAAAAAGGAAAAGCAAGAATTAGCAAAAAGTAAATATTAAAAATGACAAAAAGCTAACTGATAGTTATTAGCCCAAAGGAAATATTAAGTATTAGGAAAAAAGCCTTGATGTCTGGTCAGTGTAAGCAGTTTAAACACATTTTAAATGTCAAATTACATGCTTTGATGACTTTCTGGGTGAAAAGCTGGCAACCTGCCCATGGTGTTTTTCTGACATTTAAAACCCTGGTTAGGATAAGTGGCCCAGATAATGAATGGATGAAAGGAAAATGAACATATCTTCTACTGAGAACAAACTTCATTGTGGCACCTTTCGGCTAATTTTACAGTGATGTCTTTTAATATGCTGAGTTATATAGATTGGACTGAATTTATATTATACATGAGTACATGTATAAGAATTAAATTGTACCATAACTTTTTTCAGCTATTGCACAGGCCAGATTTTTCCACTATGTTAACAGTAACCGTGCAGTAAATTGTGAGATTGTGGAGTAGATGGGAGAGGTCTATACGTATTTGGCTCTGCAAATCAGTAACAACTTGAAAGTTAAGCAGAATCCAAATTGGGACAGCATCGCCTCCTCACAGAAAGAGGGTTTTGGGTTTGATTCCCAACCAGGACGGCCTCAGGCCTTTCTCTGTGGAGGCTGTGTTTTCTTCCAGATGAACTGTTGATGTTAAACTACCCCTAGACAAATAGTTTTTTTTATTTTATGCCTTCCACCCTATGAGTGCTGGGATAGACTCCAGCAACCCTAGTCAGGATAAGGGGATAAGATAATGTATGGATGTTCACAGCTTTGGTCTTTCTAAAAAGAGGTTGCTTTTCCATGCCTTAGCCAATGTGTGGAGGTCATTATTATTGGCTTCTTTCTGTCTTCAACAACTGAGCTTCTCCTTCATGCTCTCATGCCCTGCTTTGAAACATGCATGAAGATGTCCTATAGGAAGCTTCCTTTAATCTTCTTATAATCATTCCCTGTGAGCTAATAATGACATCAAACCCATGATGCACTGCAGTAATGTGCCTGAACCTCAAGGTCCACATGGAGATGTCAGCAGGTTATTGAAGCAAAAGTTGGAAGAGCAGCCAGTGCACATCTGCTTCCTTTGCTCCAGGTTCAGCTGGAATGTCTTGGAGGTGAAAGCTCTAATAACAGGTTGATGATTCCTTCCATCTGCTCCAGTTCACTCCCGCCTCACCCGGATGAGAGCTCCTGCTCCGGACCACTCCATAATCACACAGTATTATCTGCTGCACACTTGCTGGTGATTGACATCAGACAGTCTATTAGCGTGTCTGATCCTGAAGTACAAGCGTTCTCATGTTTTACACGTTCTATAACCTGCACGCTGCTCTTTCTGGATGCAAGCAGAGGCAGAATCAGATGGTAATTACCGCAGCATGAGGAGACTTGTTTTCTTCCTTGTAGTCCTTACGGACACTTGGGCTTACTGTAAATACAGGAATCCTTCTGTTGACTCTCACTGTGTATGGAATAACACTGTGAAATGAGAGGCTGCGTGTGTGTGTGTGTGTGTGTGTGTGTGTGTGTGTGTGTGTGTGTACATTTTAATGTGTTGAATGAGGCTTGTTGCATGTCTGTTTTTCCTGTTACAATAGACAAATTAGTAGTTTTCTTTTTTTCCAAAGCGACTCATGTATTAACACATGGGTCTCACCAGCCATGCTGTCAAATCACTCTGCTTTGTCTGAAAGCCAAAAATCCTGAGGTTCTCTACAATGATAAGATGGCGTGGACAGTCGGTTCTTTCTAGCATTTAGGTGTAGGACTGGCTACATCTGCTGAAAGTGCAGTCCCCACGCTCAGGACCAACATGGCCTCATCGACAGGGACAGGTGCTGGAAAAAAGCCCCATTAAATCACTTCGCTTTTACGCCAGGAGGATTAAGATTAAAGCTTATTTTCATACCTATCAAATCTGGGATTGTATATGTGGAGTAATTGTATTTATAGTTCAGCTACAGCCCACTATTAGTAAATACAGTGCATTGAAAAGGTAACCATAGTCTCAATTTAGGCTAAATATAAATTAATGCCCAAAAAAGTAACTGTAATGATAAACCCAAGTTAAGATGTGCCACTTATACGGTACACTTCCCTTACTGATCTTATAGGTGCATATTCTCACGTTCACTCATTTTCATAGTGTCCTCATGTCCTAATCAGGGTCGCAGGGGTTCTGGAGCCTATCCCAGCTCTCACAGGGCAAAAGGCTGGTAAGCACCCTGGACAGGTCATCAGTCCATCGCAGGGCAGACACACACACTCCTACAGCCATTTTAGCATCTCCAATCCCCCCGACATGCATGTTTTTGGAAGTTGGGAGGAAACCAGATTCCCTGGAGGAAGCCCGCACAAACACAGGGAGAACATACAAACTCCACACAGAAAGGACCAAAACCGTCCCACCTGAGAATTGAACCAGGACCGTATTGCTGTGAGGCGACAGCGCTACCCGCTTTGCCACCATGCTACCCGGGGGGAGTAAAGCAGTAATACTGAACATGGTACTAGCATTTGTACGTAGCCAGAATCAACCACACACTGCATTATTAATTAATTAATTAATTAATTAATTAATTAATTAATTAATTAATGCCCACTCTACTACACACATGAAGCCTGAAAGTTCATCTAATGAAGAACAGTTTGCCTTGGTCCTCCTCTAGTCCGCGTGTTCAGCTTCAGGATACAGGACACTGCTGGATGCATATTTGTGGTTGATGTCTATTTTCAGACCAGCAGAGACAGTGAGGTGTTCAAAAGCTGCTGTGTGGAACAATCTCTGCACACACACATACACACGCCACTGCCGTGTCAGTGTGACTGCTGGGCTGAAAATGAAACTGGCCAAATAATTCCTGCTCACCGATGGGGTCCTGACCATTTATGAACAGGGTAAAGGGGGGCTAACAGGTGATGCAGAGAAACAGATGGAGCAAATTCTGTAAGGGTAAACTACAGAAGTGTGTCTATATGATAAGTAGAGCTGCTTGAGCCTACAAATCTGCAAACGTACAAGTATTGGGTATCAAGGACAGGTCATTTACCAATGTCTTGTTAATGGACAGTGTGGGCCTGTGAAAAATCACCAGTGCAAATGGTTAACAACCATTAGCCCTAAAGCAGAGGCTTCAATGTGGTGATTAAAACTGTAACAGCTAAGATAACAGAATCCAAACAGTTTTGTAAAGCTTGCGGCTCAAGTCTGTCGTTATCGTTATCGGCCACAAAGCTGTACTTCACCTAGTAACGATGAAAAAAGCTGCAAATGTCACATAAACTTGTCAGAAGCCAGGCCATCTGTTGTTGCTCAGCTTGAGGCTATTTGTCTGTGGACATTTCGCCTGATGTCCAGTTGTATGACAGCTCAGATATGACCGAGTTTTCCCAGAGCCCCAAAGCCATTTCGTTTGACATATGAAACCTGACATAGAGGTCAAAGGATGCTCACACAACACCACATCATACACCACCCACTGAGCATCAAGTGAAATCTAAAACAATATGTAGGATATCATCACAGGTTTCAAAGTTAGAAGAAAGAAGAGGTAAACAATAAAAAAAGATATACAGTACTCAATGTGTATCAAGTTTATTTCCATTATTTTCTCATTTTATTCCAGAAATTATTCTAAAACCATGGCTGCAATATATCCTTCTCTCCTCAGTCAACATGCATAGGACTCAGTTCTTGTAGATACACATAAATTACTTTAAACATCAATTCTGTAAACATCATTACAGGCATGAGGCCTGTACAAATACTAGACCCCAGTGTCCTAAACCTCTTTGGAAAGAGAATCGAGTTTTAATTCTACCTGAAAAACTGTAGACTTGACAGTTCGAAGAAAATAACCGTACTGACAAGTTCTCTCAGCTTTTGCCTCTTCTTGGAGCCTTAGCCATGCACCGTCAGCAGCATTTGCTGTCTCCATGAGCAGTGGACTTCACACCTGATTTGAGCGGCTCCTGGGAGGAGGCGTCCCAATAAGCTGACACGAGCCTTCATACGTTAAAAACAGTCGATCGGATTTCAGGTGAATGCATCATTGCTGGAGCTGAAGGAACATAGCTGTCAGACAGTAGCTTCGGGCCATTTTTTTTCCTCTCTCTTTTTGTTTTCCTCCTTAGCACTGCAAGTCTTCGCACCAGCCAAGAGTCGAGATTATAAAACAAGATAACAATAGAAACGCACACAAAGTGCGTCTTTCACAAAGCAGCACTGTTCCCCACCCTGTGTATTCATTCCAGGCAAAGTCATCCGTACGAGACAGGATCAGGACGCCAGCCGATATGCCTAAGAGGCTTCCGATTGTCACTTAGCACCTCCTGCACAACTTCAAGGATAGCACCACTCCTGATAAGAGCCAAACATCTTTTCCTAAATTCTCTCCTTTATCTGGCAGATTAAAACCATCAGGGACGCGTCACACTGAATGTAGGGCCTGACTTCTGTTTTCTACAGCCATGAAAATGGTGAACAAAGGAAAAAGCACTCACGGTCTTAAATTAAGTTACACAATTATCCATGTCATTTCTCTCTGTGTTATAATGACATTTCATCACCAGGTACAGTGGTTTCTAATCAACACAATTGAAATCAGAATTCTAATTAAATCATGGCAGCAATAAAAAGTGAATACTTTATTTTGGATCCCTTTAGGAGAAACAGTTTCGAAATCAGTAAGGCACTCAGGGAATTTTGAAAGCCCTCCATATCTCCACACATTAGTAAATGGTAAATATTAACTTTTAAATATTCAAGGAGGGGAAGAAGCTGTTGGCTGGATTACCCAGAGTCTCAGAGTTGTCCAGGGAGGTTTATTACGATGGCATTTCAAGTCCAAACGCGAAATCCCTGTACTGTCTAAGTATGCTTTGGCGAATCCTTTGGTTTCTCTCTGGAACTTGGGATAAAATGTTCCATTTAACAAATACTTCTGCTTTTGTACCTTATAAATCAGTCCAGTAGAAGGCCAGGGAAAATTCTAACTGAATGCCTAAAAAAAAGTCAAAGGCAAGCTCAATAATCTCAATAATCCTCACTAGCAGTCACCAGTTTTAAGAGAAGCTGACACTCAAAGCCACTCCGTATCTTAAGTAGCCAAATATCTGCTGTCAGGGTTTCCTTTTCTTACAATTCCGACACTGCAGAGAGGATTGAGCGTCAGCCAAACTTCCAAAAGTCTGCCCTCATAAAGACCCTGACATGGATCTCCCCCAGTGCAACAGCTGCATCAGCTGCATCAGCGCAATCAGTCTCAAAAAATGACCAAGCGGTCCACAGAATGCTACCTGACACACAGTGGTTTAGGTTACAATGGTCTGCAAGAACAGCTGAAGAGGCTCTCGTGGCATCCACCAAAGACACATTCCAAAAGCAGAAAGGAGCAGAAAGATTTCTATTTGGCATGAAAGACATCTTAAGAATGGCTAATTTCTATACAACTGATTTTAGTCTTTTCATTATCATTCAATATCAACTTTATGGCTTAAATCAGACAAGACTGACTTTCACTTCATCTCAGACACCCTACTTCTTCAAAAATATGTACCCTTTCTTTTTTATTACTATCCTCTCTGCTGGGTAGTAAAATAGATTTAGAACCTATTTGCTCTGCAACATCGGCATCGTTTGTGCAATTTTATGATGCTACATTAAACACCCCAACCTTATGTGTCCAAAAGTATCCAGATGGCCCTTCTCATTAGTGAAGTGAGCTACTTTAATGGGAACCCATAATGAAAAGCAATGCCAGTAGAGGAAGATTCTATGGAGTAGCTGTATCATAGCCTAAGTTCAACCCGCCTAATTCCAAATGTCAACTAGAGGGGTATAAAGTCCTTCAGAATTAGGCTGTGGAACAAAAGAAATGTCTTCTATGAAGTGATAGAGCTCCCATCAGTGCCTTTGGGATGAGCCAGAGGGGGGTTCTGATCTAGCACTGATCGTCCAACATCAGTACATGACCTCTCTGGCTAAATGCAATCAAATCCTCACAATTATGTTCCAACATCTCGTGTCAAGTGGAGACCGTAATGCAATAAATGAAATCCTATGTTAAAATTCTCGATTTCAGAGGCTACTTTTACAGATGTGGATAAAGTTTAATAATTGAGAATTGTTCTATGCATTGTAAAGCCGTTTGTAGTCCTTCTCACACACACACACACACGCACACACACACAAACAATGTGACAGGTTATCAATATGATAGCCTTTAGTAACGCATTATTTAGCCACAAGGGCGCAAACTGTTGGTTCTGAAGAAGTGCTACAAGATTTGTCTTTAGTGACCGACATTCATCTTTCGTTAGGATTCTACTTCCTAATGTTGGAACTCTAGATGCTGCCGGAAAACATGTCCTTTCTGGTGCTAACAATAAAAAAGAGATTACTATAGATGCAACTCTACAACACCGTTCAGGACTAGGAGCAGGTCATATGGACAGAAATAAATCTCAGGTATTTGGGGGAAGGTTTTATGTCAGGCAGTGGAAAGGTGGGACAGATGATGAACTAGAAGCATGAGGGGAGTCTCACTTACAGCACGCTCCTACTGTGAGAAACACCTTGTATGGAAATTCAAACATAACTTGTCTTAATTAGTGGCCTTCCTTGTATTTTCAAGCAAAGCCACAGACTTGAAGGAATTCTGCAGTGATTTTCACCCAAAACTATATTTGCCACAGTCAGGCTACAGCCTCAGTTTTGGAAATTAACTGAGTTTTACTGTAGAAGACACATGTATTCACTCAAAAGCTCCTTAAAAAAGCCTTTGTTTGCTGAACTGCATAAGTTCACATGATCTGTGGTTTGGAGATCATTGTTCAGACTTTTTTTTCCATAAAGCTTTTAATTTTTAGACCATTACGGAGATGTAACTAGTTTTGTAGGTGGGAAAATGTGTGTTGAGTTATAGCTTTTGAGTCAAAGCCTTTCCCTATTGTTTTGTAATGACATGAATAAAGAAGGACTGAAAGGGTCATGCATGGTAATCGACGATGCAGTAAACAGAGATTAAGTTTAAAAATGGTGGAGTTCTCCTTTAACCTGCTTCTTCCAGGGTTATTTAGCTGGAGGAAGAAGATTAAGATGTAGTCACCCCAATTATCCCCCTTGAAAGAGTGGAAATGAGGATTCAGCACACTGTACCGGGTCCCCCCGCCCATATGTGATCAGCGCTGGATAGGCCACGTCTCTTGAGAAAGCCATGCCGACAGGAATGGAGAAGGGAAGGAGAGCGGAGGCCCGGAGGTGTTGCTGAACAAAAGAGGCACCATGCGGGAGATATGATAGAGAACAGCCCCCGTAACTATGCCTGGAGATGTGCGATAAGGAAGCCCTTAACACATGCACATGCACACACACACTTTGGTGGGTTAAATACCTATTTCCTTGTCCTACTTTGATCTCAACTGCAGTTTGGCTTTAACTTCATCAATCTTCACTTTTACTATCCTAGTAAATAAGTATCCTAGTATCCTTTGAAAAGGATTATTAATAAAACAGATTTTAAAATGCAGAAATGCAGAGGTTTCCTTTCTACACAATAAATGACCACTTACAAAAACATGGATTTTATGCTGTCATTTAGGTTTAATGTGTGTGTGTGTGTGTGTGTGTGTGTGTGTGTGTGTGTGTGTGAGAAATCAAATTATTTAAAATAAAAAATAAAAAAATAAAATTGAGTTTTTTATTTAATTGGTTAAAATTCAATACATAATTTAAAAAAAATTAAGAATATTTGCTAAGTGGTGCTCCAAAAAATGCAAAAATGATAAAAGCCTTTTAAACAGCACAATAATGCAAAAATACCTTGGGTTAAAGAACCTTCAAGAAACATTACACCATTTAGAAAGTTTTATTTTATTTTTCATCTCTTTTTTTTTTTTTTTTTTTTTAGAAAAGAATGAATGCATCTAATGGACCAAGAGATATTAGATAGGAAATTAATTTCATTTGCCAAGGAATGGGAGAATGGGACATTTTAGAAAGACATCCTGAGCGCACAGCCAAATACATATACTATGAATGCTACATGTAGACAAATAAGATTATAATGTAAATGCAAATGAAAAACTCTAGCGCATGAGAATGGAGGAATCTACTCCCATGAGGAAAAAGGATTGTGGGCTTGTCCAGAAGAAGACTGCCAATGTGCCAAAGTACCGATATGACTTGTTTCCAAATAAACAGAAGAAATTCCTGAATCTTAGGACTTGCATGCAATCTGAACCGGAAAGAGACCATTAATACTGGAAATACACACGTGCACCTTCGGATACTTCATCCCACTTAAAATTAAACTGGATCTGGTCCATAATGGAGGAAGGGTTCTATCAAATGAACCGATATTGACTGTGCAAGCAACGCAAAAGACAACACAAAGTAGCAGGAAAGCCCTGCCAGAAATAATACAGCCGTCACACTTTTGTGAAAAAAGCTCACACCTACCTGTTTTACGCCACTGCTCAAGACAGCAAGCCACCCATCAGAGGCACTGAAACTCCCTACACGTTTTCTAAATACATTTTTCATGAAAAACCTTAAATACAGCATTTTGACATTTTACACCGACTGCCAAAGAAACATCCTTACGTGGTTGCTCGGTACTGTCAGCACCGGGACAATGTTCGATAAATTTGAACTTTCTTTGCAAGAAAAACCTCTTGCTCTATCTTTGGAGAAAGGTCTGCTGTTGTTGATCGCAGTCAAAAAGCTATCTTTCAGCAAAATCTCTTGTCCGAGCGTAGCAGCAGGTGTCAGCAGTCTACTTACAAAAACGTTGAGTGCATTTAGTCTCTAAAGGATCACATGTGCTGCTCGCAACTCACTCAAACATCAAAACGTCCACCACACCATTTTGGAATAACAAACCCTGTTCTATTGGCAAAAAATAATCTCTTCACCCTAGCCTCAGGTGTGTGTCTTCTATTCTTTACTTTCACGCTTGATGAATTATGGGTAGAAAATCGTTTCAAGGTTTGCAGTGGTGTTCAATAAATTCCATGAATTTAAATTAAACATTCAGTGTAATCTCTCCTTCATATTCCCGAGCTGCACTCAAACAATGCTTCCAACAGCTTCTCAAATAGCTGCCGAGGAGGATAAGAAATGGCAGAAATACTCGTTTTGACATCAAGTACCCCCTGTGTTTTATAGGGAACGGCCAATTAAAGGAAGTATCTTAACGAGACTCCAGACAACAATTAAAAAGGAGTCATGCTGTCATATATCTTGCACTGCCTTCTAGGTACAAGACGCCTAGAAGATATTGGGGCTTGTGAAACTGAAAACAAATACGTTGGTAAATAAGAAACACATGGAACATGGGTCGTGACCTGTTCCAAACTCTACAAACGTCTGTACTATTCAGAGTTTGTCATTGTGTAAATACTCAATTAATTAATTAATTAATTAATACATTAATTCATTATCTCAATCACTTATCCTGACTTAGGTTACAGGGGGCTGGAGTCTATCCCAGTGCACATTGGGCAAAAGGGGAAAAACAGCTTGGACAGATCTTCAGTCCATTACAGGACAGACACACACCTAGGGTGCAAGTTAGCATCTCCAGTCCACAGGACATTAATGTATTTGGATTGAAAGCAGAGGTTAAAGTGCTACCCACTGCACCACCACACATCCCATTACACACCAGTTTCTTGTATATATGACATGTCATTGGTTTAAAGTTTTATGCAATAAGTAGAAACTGTGGTAAAGTTCTCAAAGGCAGTATTATTGACCTTGATTGTTAAAACCTAGAGGGTTCTAGCAATGATCTTCCCATTCAGTGCAACTGATTGGATAAAATAGATGTGGACAATCCAGAAAACCTTAGCATTTTTTGAAAACATTCTTAACATTGTTAAGAGAGGAGCCAGCAGGTGACGGGCTGCAAGAAGACCTGAAAGCAGCAGCAACAACAGTAACATGGAGAGCAAGAGCCAAAAAGCTAGCACATACAAACCACATGCAAACTCCTCTGAATCAAGTCTAAAACACAAGAATTTAGACAAAAACTCCTTCTGAAAAATGTACTCTCTTCAGAAACACAGAACTGTTTGCAATGCTTCTGCTTATGTTTATGCTAATGAGTCAAGGGTAGGAACAATAGCATACAGAGAAGTACGAAGGTGGGAGCATCATGATGATTCTTGATGAAAGCATGAACACATGCAGTGGACCTGGAGATATTAGATGAGAAATTAATTTCATTTGTCAAGGACAGGCAGAATAGGACATTTTAGAAAGACACCCCAAGCGTACAGTCAAATCAACTCGAGACTGGTTTTTAAAGATAATGTAGGCACATGCATGGCCTGGAGGACCTCCTGACCTGAATCTCACTGCAAATATGTGGATGATTTTGAAATAGCTAATCCATCAGAGGGGGCCTAATAACCTTAGGGAACTGAAGATAGATTGCCAAGAGGTGTTGGGCAAAACTGAAACATAATTTTGGAAAAAAGCTAATTACATCATACTTGCTGGGATTGGCTCCAGCACCATCTGCAACCCCAGTAAGGAAAAGTGGTAAAGATAGTTTGAGTGAGTGGGTGAATAAGTGAGTATTTATTTAAAGCATCTCAATCATGGAACAACTTTCCAACAAAGTACTCATGTTTTTAGTTTTTTGTTGCTTAGAATTATGATATTATAACTCAAAAGATGTCATGTATATTCATCTGAAGTGTATGAAATGGGCTGATGGTCATCTACTGGTAGCATACTTGCCTGAGGACCTCCATCCCTCCTCCAGCACTACCACTGGGTTCTTGAGCAAGACCCTTAACCCCAAGTCTGCTAAATCCTATAAATGTAAATGTTATATAGATGCCAGAATGTGTGTGAGTTTAAATGGGATGTAGGCTCAAATATACCATACAGTCATGATCTGAATCGTTGTTACCCTTCGCTGTTAAAACACACAAAAAAGTGAGAGGATTCAACACAGGTTTCTTGGACATACTAATCTGTTTCACAGTATTCACTGACAGAGTTCTGCAAACTGTGCTATCCTTTATTTCTGTGCTGCTTCAAAGATGCAGATCCACTGGACCTGTTCTGGAAACTACAATCAAATCTGTTAAATTATTGGCGGGATGGTGGAGGTCTAGTTGTAGGGTACTAGCCTATGGACCAAGAGGTTGCAGGTACAAATCCCACCTCCAGCACTATCAATTTTGGGTTCCTGAGCAAAACCCTGAACCCCAAATTTCTTGAGGAGGACTGTCCCTGTAATCAGGAAGTGGAAGACGCTCTGGATAAGAGCATCTCTGCTACATTCGTTAAATGTAAGAATACTGGTATATAATATCTCCTGTGAAAGGATATGATAAACTTTTTAAATGTGCTTATTGCTGCAAATGAACCACATGGTGCTTCCCATATTGTGTAACTGTGATATAAGCTACTACTACTTGCAGCTCCAGTCCAAGATCAAAGAATAAACCCAACACATCCCAACCAATCAGCGTTTACACAACATTAAAGTTGTGTAAATTCTAATTCATAGTGAAATTCTTACCGTCATCAGAGTCAGGCAGGATGGTGACTCTGGTGGTGGGGAACTCCTGGCCCAGCCGGCCACCCATGGGCATGCTAAGGGTGACATTAAAGCTCTCCTCTTGTTCGTAGAGAGAATCATCTATCACCACCATGCGACACACCTTCTCCGTCTCACCCCTGTCAAAGCGCAGGATGCTGTTGTGCTCCTCAGGGCGCGAGATGTAGTCGGAATAGGACAGAACACTTGTGGGGACAGTGCCAGTGGCTGTGCCTGAGGGTGTGAAGAGTTCAGTGTTAGAGCCTGTTTTTGGAGATTTATTACCTGCCCACCAGTTCATTGTGTTCAAGAAGATTTGAAAGAGTGTATTCAATCCCAGAGCACATTCCCCAAGATAGATATCCAAATGCTAGCAGGGGAGTTTATACTATTTCTGAATATCTTGACCAGCCAAAAGTACTAGAGTGGATGAGAAAGAACTGGCAGAATTTTCTAGAGCACAATGTGGGAGAATGTTCATCCTAAAATGTTGAATAAGTAGCATTCTCAACATTCTAGAATGAACATTCTAGACTAACGTGGTGGGGAAAAAACTTTCTAGAAGTGTGTGGATGAGGTGGACATGCTACAGCTGGGAGAAAAGAGAAAAGTGGTATGAACAAAAAACGGTGAACAGTGAGACTACATGAAGAATGAAGGAAGAGTTCCCCTTATTCGGAACGAGGGTGAACATTCTAGAACAACAGGACTGAAACCTTCTCCCTCAAGAGAGGACATCATGGAACAGTGTGAATGGGAAGATCAGAGTGCAGTGAACATTCTTCTATAGAGTGGAAGGTCAGACATTATGAAGGAGTGTAAATGGGGAGGTAGGACAGTTAGAATAGAGAGAATATTCTAAACCAGTGTGAATTGGGAGTTCTCCCTCATTAAGAATGACTGTGATTAGGAAGAGTGTGAACAAGGGGGAAAGCAGAGTCTCCCATCAATCACATGCAGGCACAGAACTCAAATTGTGTTGGAATTTTGACAGTGTTTGGTGGAAAATAGTGGCTCTGCCTTTTTTGCGATCCCCTCTTTCCCTTGAAAAAAATGATGCTTCAAACAATTCTAAGAAAATGACTCATTACACCCATGCTTTTAGCTTGAAGCAGTCATGGGTCAATGTGGCACAAAATGACCGAACAGCTCATGTTCTAGGTCTAACAGGTTCAAGCGGAGCTGTGTTACTGAGTCATTCAGGCTGCTCAATCAGCAGGGAATTTAGAAAGACAAATGTTTGTCTGATTAGGCCCGTGGGGGTGAGGAGCGTTCTGAAAGGTTCTCTGTTGTTGTGTTTTTGATGTGTGCATTCAGTGAGTAAGATGGATCTGGTAATGCTTAGGATCTTAAAAATCAGGCAGTAAAAAAGCTATAAATTCTCTTTTTGCAACAGGAGTATATGAGTTTCAGACAGAAGAATGCAGCACTAGAACTCAAATGCGATCAGGGTTGGATCCATATGCAAATACTTTGAGTAATTTCTAAATTGAGTCATTGTATCAGATCATGGATTTAGATTTTGTTTGTTTGGTGGACAATGGTAGATCAGTGCAATCTGGCACCCCTCATTTCTTCATATTTTGTAAAGAAAAGAGACAAGGTACAGTGATTTATTGTAAAAAGTGCCTAAAGATACAAGGTTCTAGATAAAGGGCTTCCAAACACTCAGCGTTCAGCGTCAGCAGTAAACTAATCACTTGATCATCTGGAATTAACGGCACTGGTTTCTTCACTGCTTCATGTCTTAAGTTAGATGCTTTGAAAGTGAAAGTGAAGTGAAAGTGGCCATTTGTCATTGCGAGGTCACAGCACAGCAAACACCTGGCCACCTGAAGGCTCACTGACTGTGATGATCACAGTTTTGGGGGGTGGAGGGGGTCTTGTGGTAGGATTCTGACCAAGAGGTCGCAGGTTCGAATTCCACCTCCAGCCTTACCATCAGTGGGTTTCTGAGCAAAACCCTTCATCCCAAATTGCTCCAAGGGGACTGTCTCTGTGAATTGTAAGTCGCTCTGGATAAGCTAAATGCCATGAACGTAAACGTAAACTGTGTGGCTTAAACAAAATACAATCCTCTGAAAATGAGAGCCAAAAACTTTGTCGTTCAGAAAGTTTGGACAACTGAGACACATTAAATATATGAAAATCTGTCTCCTTGGAAGCAAAATAGGAATAAATGAGGGGCTCAAGTCCTTTCAGTACCATAGCATTAAATCATTTCTTGTAGACCCAAAGTGAGGAAAATATGATGCATCAACCATTTTTAAGTGAAAAGCAGGCAAAAATCAAAGATTTTATTATGGAACAGAGTGAGAGTTTGACATTTTCTCTAAGAAGCCTTTTTTGGGCCAAAATCAGACTTATGGGCAGACACTGTGTGCTGTTTTGAGGTTTTATTGGTTTTTGATCAAACAGAGTCTCACCTTTCACATGGTATCAATATCATTGTTAATTCATTTAATAAACCCAGGAGCTCTCAAACCTATCTTGATGCATTTGCTTCCTTCAAGAGAAAGAAGAGAAAGCTTTGGCTAGAGCCTTGTGCATTTTATATACAGTATACAGCACTGTGAAAAAGTTTTAGGCAGCTGTAAACAAAGAATGCTTTCAGAAATAGAAACAATGATTGTTTATTTTGATCAATTTACAAAATGCAAAGTGAGCGAACAAAAGAAAAATCTAAATCAGATCGATATCTGGTGTTTCTACCTTTTGCCTTCAGAGCAGCATCAGTTCTTCTGCCTCCACAGAGCCCTGATCTCAACATCATCCAGTGTGTCTGGATCACATGAAGAGACAGAAGGATGTGAGGAAGCTACATCCACAGAAGATCTGTGGTTGGTTCTCCAAGATGTTTGGAACGACCTACCAGCCGAGTTCCTTCAAAAACTGTGTGCAAGTGTACCTAGAAGAACTGATGCTGTTTTGAAGGCAAAGGGTGGTCACACCAAATATTGATTTGATTTCGATTTCTCTTTTGTTCATTCACTGCATTTTGTTGACTGATGAAAATAAATGATGAACACTTCCATTTCTGAAAGCGTTCTGTTTACAGCATTTTTTCACACCTGCCTAAAACATATATATATAAATAATTTTTTTTTTCCATTCCTCATAATCATTCTAAAGTTAAAACCTGAACAACTGTGAAAGTGCTGAAAGTATAATCTCAGCACTGCCCATTCAATGCCCGTAAAACACAGATGTCACTGGCAGATTTGAATAAATGCGTATGTGTGTGTGTGTGTGTGTGTGTGTGTGTGTGTGGGCAAGTGCTGCAAGCATGCAGGAGCTGGTGAACATGTGTTCTATCCCTATGGGCTGAAAACGACTGTAAAAGTTGGCTTTTGTCTGAATAAAAAATCAGATCTAAAAAACTTGTCAACTTTTAGGCCTTTTTTATGAATTCAAGATGCGATGCCAGTCGGAATTTAAATGAGAATATCTTCAGGGTTTAAATACAATACAGGCAGCACTAAAAAGCTGAAACATTCCTCTTTACAGCTCGGCATAAAAAACGAAAACACGATTCTGGGTCAAAGTGACACAGAATGACGGAGCAGCCCACGTTTTAGGTCTAACAGGTTCGAGCGGAGCTGTATTACTGAGTCATTCAGGCTGCTCAATCAGCGGGGAATTTAGAAAGACAAATGTTTGTCTGATTAGGCCTGTGGGGGTGAGGAGCGTTCTGCAAGGTTCTCAGTGGCTGTTTTCTGTGCGTTGTAAATTCCCTGCATTTTGTAGGAGTTGTTTCTGGGTAAAGCATTCATGTGGGGAACAGAATGGTTTAGGACACATCCTGAGAAATCAGATGATGTAATAACAAAAGATTCTATGCATTTTAAAAGGATTAAGGAGAATTTCAGTCACAAGAACGCTGCACTAGAACTCAAACTGCGCCATGAAAAAAGTGCTGGGCAATACTGAATTAGAAAAGTGAGAAAGGAATACCTCGACTAAAATCTTACCGACACCATTTTCTTTCTTATCCCAAACGCTTTTGACAAGCCAAGACAAACGGCAGCTGTGATACGATCACGTTTTCATAATTATACACCCCCAACACTCCCTCTAACTACATACAGGTCTCCATTGAGGCTCAGAAGACTTGGTTGATGATACATTTCAGTCCTGTAAGTTATAAATTACAGTAAATTAAATTTACAATAATTTATAGATAAATTACTTCCCTATCATTTATGACACCGTTACACCATCCCTAGTGATCTGGTTGCCTTTCATGCTAAAGGTTTGTTAATTTTTATAGCTTACAGTAAGTCACACTGTGTCCTAATCCTCACAGACCTTTGTGAAGACCTGGAAGGGCTGTGGGAGGTTGAAGAGACAATTATGCTCATGTATTTCTTGTAAAAAATAAAGTGTTTTAGCCAGGCATCTGCCATTTTTAACTATAGAAGTAAAATGTGGTAATTAAAACAAGCTTTTGCTGATCTAGAACACCTTCTAGATGTTTTTTGCAACTCCTACAGACAAGAAGTGATTCATATATTTGTAGCAGGAGAAGAGACTCTAGGACTGTGGAAGTCGAGGATTCTGACAACCTGGGCTGGAGTTCTGCATGGCTTCTATTTTAAGGGAGAAGAGAAATAGGGCTGAGGCACAACAAGGAGATGAGGAGCAAAACTGTCACTGAGTGCTTGTTTATACACACCGAATCCATTTCATCAATTGGGATCAAATTCAAAGCTTGTTTTCTAGTTTCCTGAGCCAGATGTGGAGAAGCTTGCACAACAACTCAGCCTGTTTCTGCGCAGTTGTGGAAAATAAGGGTCAATTTGATGGATGCTGGTCTACAATGTATGATATGATTTGAACATTTGAGTTATTTATACTGATAAAAAAGACCTAAGAGCTAAAAATCATGGTGGTCCATTTGGGAAGCTACACAAACTTTTTGTAAATATTCTTGAAAATGTTTTAGGATTACAATATATGCAACCATTTTCAATAGTTCAAGGGTTTTCCAAATATCGTTCCTTTCTCAATCCAATTTGGCATTTTGCCAAAAACAAGTGTTTTCTTTTTTTTTGGCTGCATGAGCGTTCGAATATTGAGCACTGTTGCTGACCTGGTATCTGCTGTAGTGATTTTATACCTTGCTGTGTGAAACAGATGACCATCAACTCCTGACTGACATCTCCTGATCTGTGGACAGGAATCAGAAGCTCTCCAATGCCCTCCTCGATTGAGTACGTAGCCGAAGGGATAAACACAGTTGACTCTAGAAAGAAGAATAAAGCAAAGCTGTTGTGAAAGCTGTTAAAGAAAAAACTTTAATTTTAATTTTGGGAGCTTCAGCTGAGAGTTTTAGGTTTTAAACCCATGACCTGCAGCCATATGCAGTAGATACTGGAAGAGCAATCGATATCATCTTCTGGAAGTACAAGCTTTTGGAATAAGCCATAAAAGCTGATCAGCTCTTTGCTTAAGGCAGTATAGAAGGAGAAGTAAAAGGAGAAGATATCCAACACCTTCCATCACTTAGCTTTATGCAGGCCAATGTGATGTTATGATGTTTGGTCCAAATTGGTGGTTTGTTTTCTTGAAAAAAGTGAAAAAGCAGTGTTGGGGGCGGTACCTTGTGCAAGGGTACCTCAGGGTTCACGATAACCTACCGATCTGGGATGGAACCTATGGACTTCAGATTATGGGGTCAAGTCCCTAATCACGAGGTCAATTCAGCCATCCACTGCCCGCTGTTCTCCTCCAAGCATGTTGAGCTGTACATTTGAAAGATGTGGCAGACCTTCACATGAAAGTGAAACCTCAGGAAAAGCTACTGGTCTGGGATTCGAACGCACTGCCTTCCAGTCTTGGACCAACTCCCTAACCACTAGGCCTCTGCTGCCCCACATGACTCACAGGATGAGTAGAACATAATAGCCTTTAAGCTCCCAGCATTGGTAGTGTTGCGTGATCGGTCCTAGCTAGTGGGTGGAGTTGAACATGTCTTGATGGAATATATAATTATATAATTATAAAAATCTGGGGAACTTAATCAGCCTTATGTTATTTATTTGATGAAAACATTCCTTTTCAGGCCAATAACTGAGATAAAGTAAATCATTTTTTCTTTTGTTTTTGAGTAATTCAAGGTAAGCCATAGCCAACCATGCTTTGCTTTCTTCAAACACACATGCAACATTTGGCCTTGTGATTCCATTAGTTAAAAAACAAAAAAACAAAAAAAACAAAAAGGCAGCCTGGACGCCTGTAAATGTCTCTCTTTCCAGTGAAGAATTTGAATCTTTGTGCTTATGTGTATCATGTTGACAGAGAAAAAAATAAGCTTTATTTTCGTAAATGAAAGATTCTACACAACTGAACCCAGTAAACTTGAGGCGAAGAAGAGCTTTTCTTTGTCTTCTCAAGGAATGAGACTTCAATTTCCTCCCTGAGGAAACACTTTTTGCAGCATTTCACAAGGCCTTGGGTGGCACTCTGAAAACATACAGAGTTTAAGACTTTCTGGATATATTTTGACGAAATACACAGTTATCGTAGCTATTTTTGCTTGAAAGTAAACAAAACACCAGTGGGCCACGCTAGCACGTTTTATGCAAAATAATATGCAAAACATTTGCCGTGATTTATGCATGTGGTGCTTGCAATTCAGCTTTACACACCTCATGGCGTGTTTTGGTAGAACGAGGATGCTAAACAGAATTGCAGCTGGTTGTGTATAATAGCTCTCCCATTAGACCCCTACTATCATAACATTAACTTCCCGTGGTCGATGCGAGAAGGCCCAGAGCAAGTTTTGGTAAAGTGGTGTTTTGTTTTTTTTTAAACTTTCCCTCACTGGAGCATTAACTAAATCACTTTCATTCACTATGTCCCCTAGCTCAGAAATCCTCTTAATGAAAACCTGGGGGGGATTAACATCACGACTATAGCAGGCCATTACTTACACGCTTCTTTATGCTTTCAATGATTAAGATTTGTTTAACAATTAAATTAGCAAGTGCTTTCCTGGGGTAATTTCATTATGTTTACTTCTGCAGTGAAGTGCACTTAAGCAATTAAGTAATGAGGTAAGTCAATTATTTTATATAGTTATTAATTCTGATCTCCTCCTTCTTCTCGGTTTTGTCAATGGTGTTGGACCTCTTGTAGTTATTGTAAATGTTGTTGGGGCAGTGGCGACCTGGTGTTTAGTGACTAGGTTGTGGGTTCGAAGCCCTGAGGTACCCTTGAGCAAGGTAGTGTCCCCATCAACACCCAGTGAAAAGCAGAGCCTGCATTAGTCACTTTCTCTTCACTTTCACTTTCCCCATCTCCTTCTATCCAGCTGGTCTTTTCCACATCAAGGGCAGGATTGTGCTCCGTCATGTGCATGCTTTACTGATGCAGCTTTTGCCTAATGCCTGCCACTTGATGTGAGGTTGCTTGGATGTTTTAGGGATTTGAATCTGTGATTAAAATGTGCTGAACTGTGAAGCCCATGGAAAAGCTGAAGGCACTGTTCAGTCTAGGTTGGGAGCCTTTTGCAGTCTGGCAGTGTTCTCTAGTTTCTACTGGGCTCTGCATATTCAGTTCTCTTGGACTACAGCCCAAGAACTTATAGCAAATGATGGTGGGTAGTTAGGGCTATCTTTGAAACAAATTATTTACAATACAGACTGTTTTACTACTCAGATAAAGTTTCAGGAAAAAAAAGAAACAAAAAAAAAACCACAACAATGACATCTGTTTAGAGCCTTCACTGTGAAAAGCTCCACTTCCAGGCATTCAGTCCCATACTTTACAAGTGGATGATAATTAAGAGATAAGTTCCGCCGTATAGCACTGCGGAATGTGCAATCTAAACAGCCCGTACACTCACCATCTCCAGGGTCCACTATCTCCACCGTGGCTGCCTGAGGGAACTCCAGAGCCCCCATCACCGGCTCAGACAGAACTATCTGGAAAGTTTCAGACTCCTCGTACAGATTATCAGTGAGGATCCGCACTTTCCAAGTGGCGCTGGTCTGACCTGGGTTGAACTGGACCTGTTTCTGGGCCTTTCCTCGAAAGTCCTTGTCCTTTTCTGCTGTCCCGTCTTTGGTACCGATACCTTTGGGGTGGGTGAGGTTGATACAGTGGGTTAAAGGTGGGCAAATAGTTTTCATCATTATGATAAATTATGTCAAATATCTTTTACGAAGTATATTAGTACTTCTAGGACACTGAACAACCGCTTACTTATCAGTTTATTGATAGTAATTGATGGTGGCCATAAATAATTTAGATTTTTTAGCTTCAACCTGTGATGTGAAACTCAACTCTGATAGATTTATTTACAGATGCAGCTATGAGACGTTGGAGAGCTTCAGAAGAAAAACAGTTCTTCATTATTAATGCTAGTTTAATCTTTAATCATTATGAAGTCTATTCATCCAAGATGCAACTTTTAATGCACTTAAAGTTGTGCCCTAATACCCTTTTTCAATGGAACACTTATTGGAAAAAGATGAAAAGCAAGAAAAATAGGCCCATTTAGAAGAAACTTGAGAAGTAACCACTCTTAAACGATTTAAAGAAATAAACAGCAGAAGAATTTAAAAAAAAAGTCACCGTCTCACAGCTAAAGCTCGGCTCAGAGCTCCAAGTAATAAAAGGAGCAAACAGACCCTGAGCAACCAGGAGCTTTGCTGTGAAAGTTGATCTTGGTGTTTTTACATGTTCAAAACTCGCTTTCTTATATTTGCACTTTCCACTTTACTGCTTTTCCACTTACTTTTTTGTTTGTTTGCATGTGGCAATATTGTTTTTGTCATTTTGGCATCTTGTTTATTTCAAATTGTCTTTAACCCCCCAGGACAAAACTAAATAATAATAAATTAACACTACACTGTATTTTCGGTCCTATAACATTACCTTCAAAACAACCATAATTTCAGAGTAATACACATTATCCTGATTAATAATGACCAATTTGTTAAAACAAAATGAAGGTCAGGCAACTTTTGCCTCCGACGCAGGACGAGAAACGATCCAGACAAGGATGCAAGGACAACACAAGGACAACACTCATGCATGTCTGTGCATGTGTAACCTCCAGCCTGTGTCTTTCATACCATTGTGTTCATTTGCTACAGAGGACATGTATGTGATACGCTTTACTTTCTGTCCTGTTATAAAGGGGGGGGGAGTGGCTGGCTGATACCAATCAGACAAAAACAGCCCACTGCTGATGAAAAAATTTAATCCCGATCTGTAAAAGTTGAAGGACAAACCCACGACTGCAAAGATTAATGTGAAAGATGTTGATACTGAAGCATATTCTACACTTGGTAGTGTTTGCTATTGCACTTCCACTCTCTCGCTGTTTGCATGTCACAGCTGCCCTCCCATAAGGCATTAGCCCTGAGGACAACATCTGTTCCAAACAAGCTGAAACGCAAAATAAATAGGATGATATTATCAGGCAGTGACGGCTCGTTTTAAGTCTATCCCCAGGTTCATTTCTCAGTGCGGCCGCTTCAGTTGACTGGAGACTCTGGCACCTGGCATAAAACCTGCAACATTATTTCTCCTCATATTACCCATTCACTGCTTTATTAGCTCAAGGTAGCAATGCTTATAAAAGACATTGTGCAGCTGTGATGGACCAGCCCCAGTTGATGTCCATGTGATGCAATTCTCCAGCAATAAAGCCATTGTGGCTTCAAAGAAATCGCCTTGACGTCCACTGGAGAGGGAGCAAGATAATCAAGATATTTCTGAAGTCTAGCGCCGAGTTCTTGGCCGAAGTCGCCCCTCACCCTGTCGGAGATGAGCTGTTTGCGAGTGCTGCTGTCCACCGGGGTTATTGCGAGCACGCTCTGCTGACAGGGCCATCCCCATTCCAGCTGGATCGTGGCAGGGGTGCCAAGATTTTGCTGTCAACTAGCAAGGCACCGCACAGCATGGATGCCCATGATAAATAAAACAGATGCCTACAGCCCACAGTGGTGGTCACTCGCAAAGTCAAATTAATGAAGGACCCAGACTAGCCGGAGACATATACATAGTGTTCGAGATGGAAAGATTGCGGGAGGGGGAGCTGTTACTACACAAACATGAAATTTGGAAGGCGTACTGATGTGCTGTCACACAGATAGAAAAATTGAGCCTCGAAAAGAAAAAAGCAAGATTTTATACTTTGAATCAAAGGAAGAAAGGATCTCTTTGATATGGAAGAACAGATGCGGGAGAGAGGATCAGTCCTGCCTCTGCTTGTCCACACACGTGCCCGAAGAAAAAAAAAAAAATTAGCCCAACGGAGCCTGAAAATGTCCGCCTTCAAAGGAAACCATAGAAGAGAAGCTGGAAACAGCTGCTTTCAGACTAGATCTTCTTCGCCGCAGGAGGGGAACCACAGAGATTCAGAAAGTTAAGTAGTAAACTGCGGTCCAGGAAGGCGGGTGGCTTTCTCTGATCATAGTCAAGAAGAGTTCAGACTTGATATGCAGCCACAGTATGTGGATCTGGCCTGGCAAGAACCAATGGAAGTCTACCTGCAGAGGTACTCAGGATTTCCAGCTGGGTGTTCTTCTCCATCACGCCTCTCCCAGCTGCATGCCAAGTTCCTCTCCATGACCACCCAAATGGAAATTTAATGGGATCCTTCCTCAGTAAAAACTAATTTTCTTTAAACCTTCTCATACTTCAGAGGTTGTAACCTTTCGACGCTAATCTAAAGTACACTGAAACCTCTGAAAATAAACTCCGGTCTCACCATTCAGTCACTAGGGCTGCAACTAATGGTAATCTTAAATAAACAGACTCCGTGCTGCACTCTGTAAGTTTTACAGCACAAATCAGAAAATAGAAATTCTGTTCGAATTTATAGCTTTTCTTTTCTTTATTTACATGCATGGCATTTTTTAACGTTATTTTTTATTGCACTAAGTTTTTTAATCTAGTTTTTCAGGTGCCTAAAACTTTTGAACAGTTCTGCATAACATTAGTCCTGCACATTACAGATGGAGTAGTTTGCAACCTAAAGCTCAGCCTTTCGAATGCTATAGTTTTGAATTATAAAGCGAGCGATTTAGAGTGTTTTATGGTTTTTGAACAGCCGTGCTTTTATTTCTGGTGGAGTTCTGCTGCTGAATTTGACACCTGTGCTTACTTCATCCCTCACTCCTCTGAGCTATACATAATAAACATCACTTCCGCTAAGAAAGGGCTCCCTCATGTGAAAATCCCGATGCCAGGGTTTGTTAAAATGGGTATTAAAGAGTGACAATGCGGCTCAGGAACTGGATCTGCTTTGATAAATGCTTTTAATCAGTTTCAGGGATTAAGATCAGGGGCTTTTCTCCAATAAGATTTTTGTCATCAATACTAAAATTCATAGACTTGTACGATCATTTTGGGAAAGTTATTAATTCCATGAGTTTCAAAATTATTCTTTAAGAGTTTTTACCTACTGCAATTACTGCAATCTGGTTTTTAATGCTGGGGTATGGAAGTGCTGGGACAGGTTCCAGCAAACCGAGATAATAAATGGATGAATAGAGTGTGTTTTGTGAGCTTATACACACACACACACACACACACACACACACACACACACACACACTCACACACACTCACACACACACACACACACTCACACACACAGAGAGAGAACTAAGCTTTCAAACTTACTAACAAAAGACGTTTCTCCCAGATACCCCCTGCGTTTCAGCACCACCTCCAGCACCTTGGCCTCTTCGTCCACCAGGTAGTACTCTTTCTCCAGGGAGATCCAGGCCCAGGTCAGCCGGAACTGCTGGTTCTTCAGCTTGTTGCCTCCTGCATGCAAACACAATCAAGTGTGAACTGACCACAGTTGCCCACAATAAAATCTATAAAGCAATTACATTGCTACACATTGCAAGATTAAAATATCTTGTCCAACACTCTCAGGAAAAGGGCACTCGGGTGACACTGAGGTTGTATCTATGGCCTCATGGAGGGGTACACTCAAGGGCACTCCTGCAGCACTTTTAGCTTTAGAGAACACATTACCACCAAATTCCACTGCAGATATAAATTTCAGCTAAACTGACTCCCATGCCGACTCCAGGCTTTCTGTCTTACTGCTATGATTAAAAACATGAGGTCATGAAAAGGTACAAATCTGCCCAGTTCTCGAGGGACAAAAGGTATTTAAAGTACAAAACTGGACCCCAAGGACCTTGTTGCACCTTTCAGGGTACAGTTACACTGTTTATATCTTGATGAGACAAAAATATACCTGCATGGGACCTTCTGACAGTGTACAAACCTGTAGCCATGATTTTACAGCATACATAGCACCTTATAAAGCCTGTCATGAGGTATGAACAACATCTGGCTGTAATTACAAATATGCATGAACATTCATGAAGCAAAACCAGCATAAAATCAAATTTTTTACACAATTCTGTAATCTGATGTCTGTTCATTGGAGCATTATATTGTGTGTACACAAGCAGTGTATAATATTAATAGAGCACTGAGCCAGGTCCTTCCAGACCTTAAGTGAAGTGAGGTATTCAATGTCAAGATATTATAATGTATTATGTAGCCTGTCATACCCTCAACAGAAATGAAGAGGCCCAAATCGAAATAACAAAACATATTAACAACATACAAGGGCAGCAGTGGCCTAGTGGTTGGGGGCTAGGCCTCAACATCGGAAGGTCATGGGTTTGAATCCCAGACATGTAGGCTGCCCTGAGGTACCCTTGAGGAAGGTACCGTCCCCATCACTGCTCCCCAGGCATTTTAAATAGCTGCCCCCTGCTGCAGGGTATGTGTGGGTGAAAAGCAGAGGTTGCGTCTCACTGTGTGCTCTGTTTCACAATGACAAATAGTCACTTTCACTTTCATTATTCTGTGCTACCCTACTGGTGGCACACATCTTGTTATGCAGCTGTAGAAGTGAAACCTATGTTCACCAATGAAAAAAACTCATCCTAAAGGCATGTGCAATTAGAGCACCTGATGCCAAGTTCATCATTGTGTTTATCCTGAAATTCTCTAGATTGTAATTGAAAGAAGCGCTGATAAATTGTTCTTGTGTTAATTGCTTGCAAAGCAAACAGCACAGAAACGTCAGGAATTTAGTTAGGTTTTTTTTCACCCAGCGGTCGTAAAGGTGTACCAAAGCGGTTAATTTCAGCACAGCATCTGGCTCGTTTTTTAAAATACTACATCTAAGTGATCTACAACATTCTCCGGTTGAAACAGACAACCTATTCGGTCCAGCACAGACCGTGTGCTATCACTCCCAAGCCTGATGAAGCAGACAGGAGGGATTGTGGTTCTAATTGCTCCTTTTCTAATTAAAATTGAAAAAAAAAAAAGGTCTGTGTGCTTCCTATCTGCTTTCCTCTATTTTATCATTGCTGTTTGAAGTGGGATTCAAAGCCTGAGTTGGCTCCTGCAGGGCATCCCTGCTAGTTACAATCTGCACACAGACATGGCTACACACAGACTTCAAACACACACACACACACACACACACACACAAACACACACCTTCCAGTACTCATGAATGGAATGAGGAATGATCCAGGTGATTGACTTGGTCAGTTAGAGAGCGAGCGAGCAAGATTCGGAGCAAGTCTGTTCCGTCTGCATTGTTCCAGTCTATCAGTAGGCTGTGGTTTTTTGGGTTTGGCAGCACTACACAGACTTTAACCTCACAGCAACCCCCGCCTTCCTACTCCTCACACCCCCTACGTCCTCCCTCCAGTTGTCAGGCTTGATAAACCAGTCACGTTCCACTATGCCCATTTCCCTTTCATGAAAAGGGCGAGACACACACGCCTGCCCAATGGTGTCCGAGTAGTTTAATGTTTGTGTGCGTGTGAGCAAATACTGCCCCAAAGCACCTGTTCAGGGCTGTTTTATGTAGCTTGATTGAATCAGTGCCGCCAAGCAGGGTTGGGCTGTATCAGATTTTTTTCATACCTTCAGACTCTCTCCAGCTATTACAACGGTGTGTTTGCTTTAACCTCTGAGGGGCATAAGTAAATGGCCATCAAATAAGTGAACACAGTGAATGATTATCAGTCTATCGCTCCAAAAATGTGGATAAACAGTGCTGCTAACCAGGAGAAAGGTGCAGGATAGATTTAGTCCAGCTCTTTGAAATGTCTGCGTGACACCTGTGGTGTGTAAAGTAGAGGGAGGGAGAAAAGAATTTGGTCTAAACACAACGGTACAAAAAAAAAAAAAGAAATACATGTAAAATCCATGTAAGCATCTCGCAAAAGTGATCTCTTTTCCTGAAGAACACTGGAAGAGGCCCTTTCAGATCAAATCTTCAGAAATCAAACAGTTCTCAGGTTAAGTCAATCATCTCTGCACATGTAGGAGAAAAGTCATCCTAAACAGTAGGAAAAAGAAGAATTCCCTAATGCTCCTCCCAGACAACAGAAATTAACTGTGAATGATAAAAGGTTCAGACGTGAGGTGAAATGCTTGGCTCACATTCAAAGTCTGTGATCTGCAGAATAATTGACTTTGTCAACAGGCTTTTGATGAAAGAGAATTGGAGATTGCTCAGAAAACAAAGATTTCTCACTGCTGCTTGTGCGTTACATCGCAGCCCAGCAGTAGGAAACAAGCCATAATGTTCAGCACCCACCCTACTACCTTCTTCAACCTGGGACATCCCAGAAATAACCAGAGCTCTTCTTCAAAGCAAGGGGTGCACTTATCATACAGACAAACATTTTAATTGGATCATAAAGTGCTCAAGTGACCAAATGGATGGTCTGTGCCAAATAGACATGTTTTCTTTTCAGGCAAACTAAACGGTGCCAGTTTATAGACCTCTGGGGAGGCTAACTTGAAGGAGTTTGTATTCATGTGACTTCTCTGTGCAAAATTCTGGCTCAAACCAGAATGCTGCAATATTCCTGTAAGTTAGGCCTTGGTCCATCTGCAGTATGAAAGCAATTCTCCATGATTCAACACTATCACAACTCAAGCCATGGTACAATTTTCACTGAGATAAAAAAAAGCAAAACAAAAACAAAAGTTGTTTTTGATACACCATTGTGATATATACTATGTTTGGTTTCTTATTAAACATGCATGACATTTCTGTTTTATGTGATTTAACAGTTTGTTCATCTCTTTGTGAAGCAAAACAGAAGCAAAATATCCCAAAACCTCCTCCTGCACTTATATCGGATGGCATAGGATCAAGTAGAGTTGCAAAACCTCAGCTATCAAGCAATATGCCTCACTATTTCATTTTTTATACGCTTGGGACAGTAACAAATTTTCTCAGAAGTGGCCAGCCTACCAAAATTTCTTCAAGAATGGACTAAAACTCATCCCGGTAAACGCAAAAGGACCCACATGACCAAAAAATAAAGAACTGTCGGCACCGATTGTCAGTTAAAAAATGCAGTGACAATGTCCGAAGAAATTCTTAGTTTGCCTTTTCATACACAGAACTAAAATAAACTGAAAAACCTATCTTTAATGATAAAATTCATGATAAAAAAAGAGCATAATGATAAAAATTTGATGATAAAAAGAGCATAAAATGTCATACACTTTTGCAAAAAAAAAAAAAAAATGCTCCTGAGGATAATGTTCTGTGGAATCATTTCTACTTTTCATTTTCAATAAAGGAATTCTGCAGTGATGTGAAAGATTGCTCTCCAGTACAGATTTTGCTGAAGCTGGTGACACTTTTTGTGACATTTATTAATTTTAACGGTAAAATGCTTTTTTTTTTCACCCCAAATTAATAACACTGCAAAATGGTTTACTATTATTAATATCATTATTATGTGCATGAATGCCTATTTTTCCCCCCATGTGCTATATTGATCTTACTCTCCTGCTCCTGGTGATCGCTAAATCATTATACCCAATTGCTGTATTCTCAGCCTGAGGCAGAGCCAAGTTAATCTCCTTATAAAGGCAGCTGCTCTGCTGTAGATATGTCACTCAGTTCTAGCCAGGAGAAGAAGTGAACAAACTTACACTCTCTGGGTAATGGTGGGGATGCAGTGGCCTTAAAAGCTTTCACTTTAGTATTTATTAGCCAGACAGAACATCAAAAGCTAGAGAATGTTGAGCACAGAGAGAGATGCCTAGTCAAAGTTTCACACGAGGGACATTCCAAGACCATTTATAGATCTGTCTCGCTGTGAGGCACATACAATATAAACGCTGAAAGTCTTGGTGCACTCAGAAGATGTACTGTGTGACCTTTATCTGCACATGCTAAAGAGGCGACTTTTATGAGGACAGCTTTACTACGTTCGGTTTATTCATGCGATCCAACACTTGCCTGCTTTACCTGCATCGCTCACCAAAGCAAGAATCACTGAGGATCGTGGAGGAAGACCACCCTCCGTGAGGACAGTCTCTTTGTTTTTAAGTCTGCACAGTTGCAGAAGATGAACGTTGATCGTCTTGAGGTGCTTAATCTGTAAGAATGCTTGAAGCATAATGTTAAACCAGCTCTTCAGCTTCCCTCCCCTCAGTTCCTTTCAGCAGCATTAGATACAGTAGTTGCAGACAGGGTAAACTCACTTCAAAGAGAGCTGAGAGAAACCGTCGGGGTTAATGTGTAACATTGGTTCGAGCAGCTTGAACGGCTTCGGTCTGAGCCGATCGTATCTTGTATTTTCCCAAGCTCCCTCTTTCATGACGGGCAGTCCCTTCAGTCAAATATTAGACCGTTTTTTTATTAAAACATACTCAGATTCTGCGCATTTTCAGAACCATTTTTATACGTGATGAAAAGTGAACATAAACGTGCTGTAACTTCAGAACAGACTGATATTTAAGCTTACAAGCTGCCCAAATAAACCCACATCAGGAGATGAATTGGGCCCACTTTAGTGGTGTCAGTTCAGGGGTGGTCTCTTCCCATTAAGCAGAACGGCAGGGGGAGGTTCAGGCACAGTACTGCGAGGGGTTTGGCTTGCCCTGCCAGATCCGTTTACAACGTTAACAGTTTAAAACCAATCTCAGATCATGTCCTGAAGTGGTTGGATTTTAATCGATTTCAAATGTGTTACTGGTTACCTTTTTAATAGCTTTTTTTTAAAGTCCTATTTGGATATAATCCCGATATTCAAGATAAAAGAAGCAGTAACAAGTAAAAAGATAAATTATCTAGTGAAAGTGACTATTTGTAATTGTGAAGCACAGCACACACTGAAACAGCGGAATGTAGCCTCGGCATTTCACCCATATACATTGTGCAGCAGGGGGCAGCTATTTAAAGCACCCGAGGAGCAGTGATGGGGACGGTAACTCACTCAAGGGTAACTCTGAGCAACCTACGGGTCTGGGATTCAAACCCACCACCTTCTGATTCTGGGGTCTAGTCCCTAAACATTAGGCCACTATGGTACATATGTAAACATGTCAACAATTTAATTCATGCACTTAAAATGAGAGCCAAAAACTTTCCAGATCCTGGAGAACTGATCCTCAACGGAACATTCAAGAAAGTCTGGCTCTGGAAGCAAATGTGATTAAATGAGGGCTGGCTCAAGACATTTGCACAATACAATACTTCTGGGTGAGACAGGAGTGTTTTCTTTGGGTGAGGGTGGTAAAGGCGGAAGGTTTAAAAAATAAATAAATAAATAAAACTATTGGTTGATATCAAAACTTCTTCACTTAAAAAAGTCACAGATCTATTAGAGGAAGGCAAAAAATACAACGCATTTAACTTCCAGGAAAACAAGAATATTGATTTTGCAACAAAAAAAGGTGGGCCTACTATGGCCCAGGGACGTGAACTAAAAATCCCTTTCGATTGATTTCAGGTTGGCTGAACAATGATCTTTCACATCATGACTTCATATGTAGTGTGAAAAAACATTTTATGGAACTTGCCCCTTTTTGTGCACCTTCTTATTTTTCCTTTTTTTAATGACTTTCCTAACATTTCAAAACTTGTGTACCTTTGTTTCTTCGATTTCTGTTTTGGACATAAAACATAAGGCACATTCTTTCCTGCCCAAAATTGGAGCATTTCTTTTATGTGCTTTTGTGAAAAAACATTGTGTTTCTACCAAAAAAAGACCCTGATTAGAGCCAGCAGAGCAATCCGAGCCTGTTCAAATCTATCTCAAATAATCCTGCCGATATCAGCCTGGATTGCTTGTTTTGATTGTGCGAAGCTTGATCTGATAAGCTTGACAATCGAACCGTACTGTTCACACGATCAAAGCTCAGTTGGACTATCAGGCTGATTATAAATTCCACACTGATGCACCTTTACTTTGAATCTGCCACATTGGCATTGTCTTTCACGTAGTCTCCACTTATTTCATGCTCTACTGAAATGCAAAAATAAAAAAGTGATGCCTTGCATTTTATCACTTCTCGGTAAAATATCTTTTGATCTGTGCTTTTACACCATTTATGCAGAGACGACTGTAACAGAAAACACTAAGAGCCAAGTCAGAGGCAAAGGGGGGCCAAACAGGCAATTCACGACCCAATAAACCATCTGTTACCATCATTTGCTACTATATCAAAGTGTAAAAACTACATTTTTCTCATTAAGAAGTTTCTGATTGCCTGCTTCAAAAGGTACACACTCAATTTCTCAGGCACTCTGTGCCTGTATAGTCTGCTCTCCATGATAATGACCACATGGGCTTGTGATGGACAGATTATTAATGAATGCGAGTGAAGACTAGCACACAGTGGGAGCTATGCCAATTCTGTGCCCATGTCTCCTCTCTGAGCAGCCAGGCTGGCCATATTTGGTCACTGTGGAAAGTGAGGGCCCCCGGTGCCCATTGGTCACACTCAATCAGACAGACACACTGGATAGTTCTGCCAAGACCTTGCCTGGTAGAAACCACTGTGAGAAATGGAAATGTAGAAGAGTCACTTAGCAGACAAATATGCAGCTAAAAGAAAGCTTTGGTGTCAAGGAACTTTAGAACTTCTTAATGGACATTGTGCAGAACAGCCAAGGGAGGCAATAACCAGGGGTAAAAGGCATAATATTGAAAACCTTGACCCCTTACGATAGGATTGAACCCAATTTCTGTTTTATTTTTTGCAGGAAAAAGAGAATGCATATTGAACAGTGCTTAACTGCACACTTTTACCTGCTGAGATGATTTCAAAAGTTAGATTCTGATAACATTTTGTATATTTCACATCTTACATAGTTTTAATATCACTGATGGCAAATATTGCCCCTTAAAAAAGTATTATTCCAGCCTAACAACAACGGATTGGAACTAACTCACACCAATTGTCAGCACAAGCCAAATGTATCCACTCCAACATGGCAACGCTGGCAGTAGTCCTAGTGAGCATGATGTGTAATTTTCATTTTAACACCTCTTAGCAATGCCACCTACACCTCTTCGCACAGACATTAGACTCGCCCTTGGATCCTGTGTCAACAGTCCCTGAACTGTGCTGTTAAGCTTACTCTTCAAGAGTTCCTGCCTTGAACATCTGGCTCTACATTATTTAGAGGCTCTTCTGACTTCACCGAAGTTCTGAAAACTTGCACAGTTTTGTTTTCTTTTTTAAGAATCATTCATTAAAAATTCTTTAAGCGGATGTTCTAAGGCATCGACCCTAAGAGCATTCAGGCAACCTTGTTTTTTTTAGAATCTATGAACGTGGAGTCCATATATTCTAAAACAAGTGTGCGTAATCAATGCCCTGGAAATCCACCACCATGGAGATTTCGGATCCAAGACACTTGGCTCATTTTAAGAGGCTGCTGAAGGCCTTGATTAGCTGAACAAATGGTGCTAAATAAATGGTGTGGGCTGTTAAAGGACCAGGAATGGACGCCCTCATTTTAGACTACATTCAGATTGTATAGGCGTGAGCTTTCATACTTGTTCAGCATAACTAACCCTTTCAAGTTATACAGCCTTGAGCGTAAAATCAATCCAGTGAATCAGCCTGTGTTACCATAGACACTGAAAAAGAAAAGACAAGAAAAGGACTTTGTAAGTTGAAACACCTGCTCTACATGCTCAGTATAAAAAGTACAGACGTTCTACATGAACACAAAGAACAAAAGCTTCCTAGGTCACCTTTTGGGGGGGGGGGGTATGTGGAATTCATACAGCTCCTGTTTCAGCAAAGCACTTTTATGTGTGACTGGTTGAGAAAACAGGGTGAAAAACGACAGTATGAATGTGGCAAAAGGTCAGGCTAAGTCCTGGGAGCTGGTCCATGCTCTAGTGCCCCCACATCCAGTGCTTGCCTGCCTCACTGGCTTCAGATCTTCTCACACCGATGGAGAGAATGTCTCAAAAAGTGTTTAGCTGGAGATTCTTTTTTACCACAAATGAATGATGTTCATTATTTTCGCAGGTATGTGACTTTTCGCCATATACGATTGCACTTCCATAACGGGAGCCGGGAAGTTTCGCCACAGAGCGCTGTGATGATTTCGGATGACCCCAATCATAGGGAGGAGAGGGTACATCTTTCTTTGTTATCGTTTCAGCAAAAGTGCCTACCCACACACTTTTCAAAATTGCTTAATCCTTCAAAAATAAGTTAGCTCATCAAAAAAAGCAAAGCTTGTCCGTTTTCTCATTATGCTAAAGATGCCGAAGGTGCTCTTAGCCATGCTGAGCAGTGTCAGAGACTTGAAGTCATAATATGAAGAAGTCTGGTCTGAATAATTTGTTTGCTCATAAATCTTCTGCTAACCCTTTAGACTCCTTCAAGGCTCTAAAGCCTCTCTGTGAATTCATAGAAAGAGCAACCTATTTAGCACTGTTCTAAAACAAAATGTGAAAAGAAGTGAAAAATATCAGTAGATGAAGGTGACATTAGGATTTATCATGTCACATCCAGGTAACACCTAACCAGCAGCTACAGAGTGAACTCCACACTTGCCCTCGGTTGCTTTTTTCGCCCCATTGAGCTGAGAGATATGTCAAAAATATGAGAAATATGTCAAAAAATATACCTCGTGACAGACAGACAGACAGAACGAGACCCGTTTTTAATATATACTTGGTTCTCCATTTGTTAAACCAGCTAACCTGCTATGAACATGTCACCGAATACGGATTTAATAAAGATCAATGTCTTATGACTGCTGTCTAAGAAATTAAAAATTCAATCTGACATGATATCTATAGGATACATAACTATTTCTTCCAAAAACTGATTCATTTTAACTGGAATGATTTTCATTTCTTCCCAATGTGTCAACTCAACACAATGTGATTGTGCAGCACCGCAAGCAAGAAAGATACACCAACCACCAACTCTGCTGAATCAGTTAACAGCTGCCCATGCTGGCGGGCACCACGCTGAGTGATGGATGGAAAGGGAGGACCATCCTAACCACCCAGAGACTGTGCACTTTAGGAGTCCCAGCCATGGGAACTCTAAACAAACACCCTGAATGTTATGATGAATTAATAATTCTAAGAGTAAATCATTTGAGCCAACTCTATTGTTTATCCCTAAAGGTTTACAGTGTTAATGCTTATATTCCATGTTCTTGTTTTTAAACTCCGCTAGGCTACGTTAATTCACAGCGAGGGAGATTTTACGAAGGTCAGCGCTCTGTATAAACGCAGAGAGAACACTGGCACAAAACATCCCATAATTTGAAGTTTTAATCCTATTTGCGTTATCTCCTGCATTAGAGCTCAATGTTAGCAGTTGGAAAAGACTTCAGGATTGGCCATCCACTTTCTCCAGGTGTTTCCATCTTAAGTGAGATTCAAAAGGAAGTGAGACAAAAATGGAATTGTTTGAAATGCACTTCGGTGGTTTGGACTGCTTGCTGGATTAGTCTGTGTGAGAAGTAACCATATAAGCTGTGCAGCAGCATCATTGAAAAACATGGGTACGTGTTGTGCCTCAGCACATCACTGATGTCCCAAAACAACCCTGCATAAAAAAGACATAATCAGTAACAAGCAGCACATGCAGTTTGCATGGCTTTATAAGAGTAACATGAAGCATAGAGACAGACTGTCCTTCCAAAAAGAAAAACCCTCGGTCAGCCCTTATCCCTGCCTCCTGCTCATTAAAAGAAGAAGATTAGAGGGCAGACTTGAATGGGCACAAGCTATTCAACAGTGTTTTCTTTCTTTGGATTCTTATCTTTGTTCATAGGTGAATGCTCTACATCTAAACTACTGCTTTGAAGGCCAAGCATTGTTTAAATTCAAAATTCGCAAGCGATAGTAGCCTGCTTCAATGGATAAGACAGACAACCCAAACAATGCAAGGCATGCCAACGTTCAGACTTTCCCTGTATCGTGCTGAACGATCCAGGATGATTTATTCATGAGTATGCAACGCCCAAATGTAAATAATAAATTATCAGACATCACAAACTGCTTCCCCCCAAGTAGTGTATAAACAGTGGCTTAGATTTTGGCCTGCTTTCTTAAATGTATAGTAAGCCTTTTCTCCCCGGTATATAAGATGATACCTCCAGCTATTGGCCTTGCTGTGTATTTCGGAGACATAATAAGTATGTGAGAAGCACTGCAAGAGTTTTCAATTAGGAAAAAGTTATAGGGCCATATTATTAATGATATTATTCATATTATTCCCAATCCTGGCTGACTAGTGCGTAGACAGCAGTGGCCTAGTGGTTGGGGAGTTTTCCCCAGAACCAGAAGGCCATGGGTTCAAATCCCAGATCAGAAGGTTGCCCTGAGATACCTTTTGAGCAAGGTACTGTCCCCATCACTGCTCCACGAGCGCTTTAAGTAGTTGCCCCCTGCTGCATGGTGTGGGTGAAATGCAGAGGTTGAATTTCATTGTGGCTCTTTCATTTCATTCCATTAAGACAATGTCACACGTCATACATCAAAAAGTGCTAAATGCTATTAGAACTGTTGCATGCGGACACAAACTCATGTTCGGATTGATTTCTTTATTTATTATATATATTTATATGTTATATTTTTTGGTATTTCTGACCTGAAGGTCATTTAAGAGACTTAATAAAATAAATCCTTTAGGAAATACTCAATTCTGATTAGCGCTCCATTTCTTCACACTGGAAACTATTTAGTTACATTTTTGTTGTTAATAAGTGTTAATTTGTCGTTATCTTGTTGGCAATCCCATGACGCCTTCAGCTGGCATCAGCTCTGACCTCAAAAAAAACAGACTGACCTCATTTGAGCTTTACTACTAGGGAAGAAACTATTTTTGAATAAGGCAGGACTTCATCTTAAATATCATGATGTAGAAAATAGCATTTAAATCAAGGTGAAAAAGAACAGGGATGAAAAAGGTCATGTGAAATTTTATTATGCCTTTTCTTGGGTGCACAAAGAGCACATAAAAGTTTTAGATCAACCTCAGATGGTTTTAACGTGACATTTTAAACAAGTACTGTAGATTTCATTGCAAGTAAGGTCATCCTCTCTGCCCTTGTATGTCATTCACTGTTAGAAAGTCCTCCCACTGAGCTACTTAATTACCAGCCAGGAAGGAGCTTTGTTGTAAAGAAGAGAGCCTGAATTCTCCACGGCACTGAAAACAACAACAAAGTGGCTCTTTATCAGCTGCAGGGCTAACTCTCGCTGCCGCTCACACATAAAGGTCACTGAAGATTAAATATTGAAAGTTCCTCGCTCATTACCAGTCAATTATGCATGACCGCTGGGGCTGCTAGAAGGCCACGCTTGCTGATGTTAACATTAACTAAACACTTCACGAAAGCCTTGCGCTGTTACCGGCAGATCACAAACACTTATCTAGAATATTGGTCCACTTCTGTGCGACATTAGAGGCATTCAAATGAGCCCAGCGATCTGAATCTTTGGCAGATCTGTCAAGCTCGCTTCCGGCGTGCTTCCGAACGACTCCTAAGGCGACTTTGGGGAAAATAAGTGCCGCTGCTGTAAAATAAACACATACCCCTAGGTCAAATCTAATGGTTTGTCACACTTTGGGGGACAGGCTACACATGCCTATTGATCTGGGGGAATACATAAAAAGACACCAGTTGCAATAGAATGAAATCAGCTCCAGAAAAGTACTGATTGGTTTGGCCTTACATGGTTGGTTGGGAAAAACAAACGGACTTTAAGGCAAAGTGGCCCAGATCAAATCGGTGTCGAAAAAGAAGAACGTGGAGGAAAAAAACCCCCACAACCATGTAATGATGCAGGACGTAACAAAAGGGTACGTAACAAAGAGTGGGGGGCCGTGGTTTTCTTGACCCTGAATGCTCAGTGTTTGCTGCCTCGTCAGGCAGAAGAATGGCAGGCTGTTCGCCGAATGCTGGCAGCACAAGAAGATTGAACGTGGAAAGCGGGGCCCCATTGACTCACGGGCCCATGCTAATGCAGCCCAGGCTTTATGTGGAGTCCCCCTTTTTCTCCAGAAGAGCTGCCTGACCCAACGGGGCATGTCTGAAAGGTATTAGCCACTTGTTAGTCACTTGTTAGGACTGCTGTGTATCAAAGTAATTTAATATTGGCTTATCCTTCAGTGGTCCACATGGTTGTGCCCTGTGAACCCTGCAGTATGTGGTTTGGTTCTGCTTTGATGAAATGTCTCTAATAACTGTGCAAGAGATTTAAAATGTTTTAAAAATTTTATGCATTTAACAATGAAACTGCTACTGATGAATGTGCTGGATTGTAGTAGTGCAGATTCTCCAGCTTTTACTCATGTAACTGCACTGGCATAATTAAGCTGAAATGTATGCAAGCCTGTAATTACATAAGTTCTGTAATTCATTTGTAACACATCTCCAGTGCCACGCTCATGTAAAAACTACAGAAAGAAAAACTTAATGTAACGTGGGACCTATGGTTTATTGAAGAGCTCAATATCAGACTTATTTCTTCTTTCAAAATATCTTCTTTGAAAGCTCGCCATGCTATGAAACCGTTCTTCTTTTTCATACAAGCTTCTTTATGGAAAGGCTATTTTCCAAAAACTATAGATTAATAATGCATGTCTCAGAACTTCACAGGAACAGCAGTGGCCTAGTGTTTAGGGACTAGGTCCCAGGATCGGAAGGTTGGGTTCGAATCCCACACCCGTAGGTTGCCCTGAGGCACCCTTGAGTAAGGTACTGTCCCCATCACTGCTCCCCGGGCACTGGTTATAGCTGCCCCCTGCTGCACTTGTGTATGGGTTAAATACAGAGGAAGCATTTCGTTTGTGGTTCACTGTTGTGTGTTTCACAATGACAAGTTGTCACTCTCACTTAATTCTGGCTTATCTAGAACCTTTTTCTACATGCTTTTTTATTTGCATTTCAGATCTGCCCTTCAGGCCGCTTGGGACACTCCCTCTGTGCAAGTCTGTGACCACTCTTCCCAGTGGTCAGGTGTCAATTTGTGCCTCAAATACCTATTCTTCTCTACTTAAATTATAACAAAACCCCTTTGGCATTACTCTGATTGAGCAAAAAATATCAGTCCTGTCATTTTGCATAGAGCAGCTTCCCCAAACAGACAGAAACTGATAAGAATGACTTCGAAATGACCTTACCATCGGTGATCTAGGGATACTAGGGAAATTTCTGCCCTGTGTTTGGATATCTAACACTTTTCACATTCTGAAAAAAGTCTGGAGAAGCAAAGGTTATATATAAGTGATCTATTTTTTTAATAACTTTCAAAGTTCTGTCTTCCCTTATAGCAAAGGAATCCAAGATGCCCCCTCAATTATTGCTAATTCTATTACTTATACAGTTATTTTATTATATAGCAATATTATTATGAATCAATAAATCATCTAAGAATGTTGGCACCGCACAAACTATTTCACATAAAGGCATAACAAACCCTCCCATAATAAATCCTCCCACCCTACTCACCACATCTCAAACTGAGACACTCAGCAAGGCACTAAGACTCCCTACCTGCCTGCTAAAGCATCCCACAGGTCTGCATATCAAGAGCATGTTGCACATTTGCAGGATCACCTTCAGTTTTCAAGAGCTGCCTATGAATGACATGTGAATGAAATGAAATGAAAGGTGACTATGAATGAAAGTGACTAAATCTGCTCATCCACAATCCATCCATCCAAGCATCCATAATCTGAACCACTTATCCTAACTTAGCTTGTAGTGAAAAGGGACCAGGTAAAGATTTTTTTTACGTATCTATTCCTTTCGGGGAAACTCTATTTCTAATTTCATTTCTCAGTCCTGATTTTAAACTTCTCCTCATTTCATCAAAATACCATTGCAAAAAAGTAAACTTTGTAACATGAGACACTACAGCTCAGATTTATACAGAACTGGGCAGGACCTTATATCCAGGATGTGACCAATATAAAGCAGTCACACTTGCTGACGATCCCTATTTTCACAACCCTGGGGGCATCATCCCATTGCTTTTTCCAGAGCCTATAAAAGTGAATGGTGCTTACACCTCACCCCGAGACCCTTTAAACCTTTAATCTCTTTCTGCATCAGCTCCTGATGTCCTCCAAGCTCAGAACAGAAGGCCTGGTGGTCTGTCACTCCAACCCTGTTTGCGTCCAGCCACAGTGGTGGGACACAGGGTTAAGATCAAGTTCATGAGAAGAGGCACTCCCTAGTGTTGTGATGAACTCAGAATGCACCCACTCACTAAGACGCAGTGATGCAGAACATGAAAAAAAGCAGCAAGTCAGCAACTCTGCCTCTACAGTTCTGGCTGGAAATGGCAGAAGGTCAGAAACTCATATTACCAACGACAGTTATAGTGTTGTGGACAAATTGAAGGCAAAAAGGTGGCAGTGAAACCTCCACACCAGGCACTGGAATATTGCTAGTAACCTATATTGGGCACTTAGTCGTGTGGATGGATTATTAGAGGGTTGTGGGTGCCCATTTGGCCATCTATGGGCCACTGAGGCCAAGTAAAGTGGAGTGGATTTGAGCAAGAGTCAAAAATGGATTGAACACTTTCTTTAAACTTTGATTTTTCTCGTCTGTGTATGTTAAAGGCCAGATCTAATCAAAGATTGCCGCCACAGTCCTGTTCTGGAGTGTTAAACTGATGCTTGGTGGTCTGTGACCTTTCCACAGAAAAGCACTCAACTATGTGGGGTGCCATTTCGAGAGAGAGCACTTTGCTCGGAAGCCAGCACAAAATACAACCACAGCTGGAGGAAAGCAGAGAAAACTAAACCGGACAAAAAAAAAAACAAAACATGAGGGTTAGAACCATCACGATTCAGAAATCCATGTTAATCCTTTGAAATAATTGTTTCTTTAATGACCACAGAAATGTGACACTACTATGAACTCCATCAGCAGTGCAGGGCCAACTGTGTGGACGTTTGAAGGCCATTTTGCAGCTGAAAACCTCACACCGAGATGTTCTTTCCATTCCGGCTCAGTCTCGCCCCTCATTTTGCACCGTGAAATGATGCTGGAAGGTTGAAACTGTTTAAGTATTCATTCAAAACATAGGTTTCAGGCTGTTTAATCGCAGAAACATCTTCTGTGACAGAATTACACGGTCTCTCCAAAAAAACCGGGGTGATGAATGCCTGAGACAGGTCAGAGCTTGCAAATACTCGTCTCCTCAGACTGCATCTGGTGTCAGGAGTGGTGCTGGATGACATATAACATCCATGGACAGCACCCTGTCAGAGACTGACCATTGCTGTCTATGGGTCAGTCTGGAGGCCTGTCTGTGATTTATAGCGAGCTGGCTACATTTACAGTCATGGTGGAAAGACTTTCTCTTGCTGGGAATGTGTTGCACATGTTGATGGCTCGTTCACAGTCAGAGACATGCTAAAGTCACTTCAGCTCCTTGTGAACCTTGTGAAGTGTATGAGAATGCAGGCTGAAAGCACAACCCTCTCACGCTACTGGTGACAAGCTCTTGAAGACAAACGAACCCTGCTGCTCGATTGATTTTCTTTGGGTTTCTAATGACGAGGGATTGAAAAAAATAGTAAGAACGCAAGAATGCAAGTTTGATGGATAATCATGCAGGGTGTGTGTAATCAGGGTCACCATTAGCCAATGGGAAATCATTCCCAACTATAATCACAGGAAATAGTTTTCTGTTAAACATCAACTGCTGCACATAAACCGTTTCAATACACAAAGAACATTTCTTATAATGCACCTTTGCTTTCCTTTATAAATACGTGCACATGATCATACACAAGTAAAAGCATGGAAATATTCATCATCATCTGTACTGCATAAAAAAAAATACTGAGTGCCATCACTCATTTCTTCATATTTTGCTTACAAAGATCCAGACTTTCTTGTATTTTTGATGTATGTTTGAGGATCAGTTCTCCAGGCTTCCTAAAGGACAACATTTTTGGTTCTCATTTTCAGTACAGTCCCTGTACCTGACAAGTGTCAGAGGATTGTTTTTCTCTCAAGCAGCATAGTGAGCAACGTATGAACCTTGAAGCAGAACAAAGTTGTCCAATGAAATCCCAGATGATCAGGAGATTAGTTTACTGCTGATGCTGAACGCTGAATGGTTAAAACCCCTGTATCTAGAACCTTCATACTTCATACCCTGTCACACTGGACAGATCATGGGGCGGGGCAGGGCAGACACAGAACACACACTCACATCTACGACCAAGTTATCATCTCCAAATACGTGCAGGTCTTTGGACGGTGGGAAGAAACAGGAGCCCCTCGAGGAATCACGTGTGGACACAGGGAGAGTATGCAAACTCCCGAACACAAACCATCCCATCTGGGAATCCAACCCAGGACCTTCTCACTTCTCAAGAGGTGACAGTGCTACCCACTGTGCTATTGTGCTGCCCAATTATGAAACACATCAATGAAATGATGGAGTTCAATTTTTACATTTTGTTTCACAATTACGTATTTGCTTTTTCTTTGATTGTACTTTTTCTGGTAGGGATGAAATGGGGCTTTTCTCCCAGGTAGCAGGAAAAAGTCATAACTGAGCTGCACTGTGCAGTTAAACAGGCCTTTTTGAGCTACAGCACACCCAAACCACAAACTGAATAAAAGGCACCTTTCCAGCTACTCTGTTTCTGAATTTCAGCCAATCAGATGGCAGGGTTGCACTGGATTGTGAGTGGAGAATTCAAGCAAGTAAACAGGGCAACACCAGTTTGGTTCCAGGTTGGGTATGGTTTGGTCTTTGTAGTGCGGCTCCGAGCTAGCTGGTGATATTGGACACTTTTTCTATTCTTGACTTTGCGTTATTTTGTAAGTAATGTGTTTTTTCTCATTTTAAATGAGGTTGGGAGGTCTCCCATCCTGATTATAACACTTTTATTCAGGGGGTGATTTTAACTCTTTGGTTAAGTTGTGCGGTAATATTAAACAGTTTGCATTGTTCATGTAACTTTGAGTTTGTAGTTGCTGCATTTCATTTAAATGAGTTCAGCAAATGATATGTTTGGAATTTCGCTCTTTTAATTCTGTTTTCAGTGGAGATGGTTTTGCCTCTGTGTACCAAGGAGGCTAGGTTGTGCCCTCAAAATTTTGATGGGCGCCCGGTACATACAGCAGTCAAAAAATGCCCCGAGGGACATCAATCCTGGGAAGGTTTACGGGTGTGTTAATGTCAAAAAAGTCAAAAGAAATGTGCTCATAATAAAATCAATATTATGCACCTTCTCTTTAATAATATATGAACATTATGCCATCTCTTCCAAGGACCTCTTTACAAAATAAAACTCCATTTTCCAGACATACGTCGTGTGTATTTCCTTTAAAGGCATGTACTATTTTTACTATAATATTTTCCATTTAGACTAGTGTTTGGGTTAAATTATAACAGGCACATAAAAAAGTGAATAAATGACATGGATAGCACTATACAGTGCTGAAAGAAATGGGCAATCAGTCCAGTATGACACTCTGAATAACCGTTTAAGAAAGCTCTTGGTGCTAGAAGAGACAGGGAGTGTCTTTTGAACTCAAGACAAACCCAAAAGGGCCACTAACCCACCAACAACAAACATCCTTTGTAATCTGACAGCAATGAGATGGTAGGGATCGCTGGAGGAATACTGAAGCAGGCACGTGGCTTCAGGAAGCTGCTCTCTGCCACAGAGAAACAGCAGTGCACCTCTATCTTTCATCTTATTCCTTGTTCTTTGCTCTAGATAGGGCTCTACTTTTGTTTGAGGATGTGGAACACTTTGGACTGAAATGAAAGCTGAAAGCTGGTGGGGGGGTTGGGTTGGGGGGGGGGGGGGTTGCAGGGTGATTCTCACAGGTTGGATCTCAGGTGAGGACATTCAGCAGAAACGTCTCCAGAGACTCTCCCCTGAGAAAGCAAGGGAATCTATGCATCTGTCATGTCTCTTTCATGGCACACAGCCACAACACACAACGGAGGAAGGCGAGTGTATATGTGTGTGTGTGTGTGTGTGTTTCCCAAAACTCAAAATATGTATAAGTGAGCACATTTCGTGTTCTTCAGGGTAAGACACTGACATGCTATTCTGAGACAACGCTGTATTGTTTCAGTATCTGCATCTACTCTTAAGCTTTTGATGTTTGATGTGACACTATCCTCAGCTCATGTGCAGAATCAGTTTAACACAGCAGAACACTCCACTGAAAGCACACCATCCCATCATTTACTGCCAGCAATACATATTTAGTAACATCTGTGGATAAAAATGACTTTGCAAGAAACTTTGAAGGGCAATAAAAGAGAGGGAATCTCCCAAGGCACTCTAGACCTTCAGACAAGGTCTTTAGATTCCTGGGAACTAAAAAAAAAATGGTATCTGTTAGATAGATCTGCATTTTGCCATAAAAGTATCATGTCAACCTCAACACAAACTCACAATCACACTTTGCATTTCCAGTTCAATAGCTTTCAATAGCTGCCCCTTCTGTGTGTGTGTGTGTGTCTGTGTGTGTGTGTGTGTGTGTGTGTGTGTGTGTGTGTGTGTGTGTGTGTGTGTGTGTGTGTGTGTGTGTGTGTTAAATGCAGAGGTGTAATTTCCTTGTGTTTCACTGTGTGCTGTGGTTCACAATGCCGAGAATGGTCACTTACAATTTTCTTTTCATTCCAAATATGACAGAAGTTAAATAGCCTGTAGGTTAATACATATACCGTTAGAAGTAGCTTTAAGTCACATGCTTTAGATTAAACATGAAGTGCCTATTGCAGGCTTCCAATTTTTGTTCAATTAAACAGATATGTTAATGTACAGTGCTGTTAGAGCCAAAAATATAACATCAGACTGACTGGCGACCTCTCCAGGGTGTTTTTCTGCCTTCCGAGCTATGAATGCTGGGATAGATCCAGCAACCTGGTCAGGGAAAGTAGCCCACACACTGGATATAAGTGTTTTTTCAGTGATGTGCTACTGAATTAAAGCAATACAGCAGGTATAGCTATGGAACAGAATCCACACTGTCCATTGCATGGAAAGCACACGTGCGTAAACCCAGTTAAAGCAGAACAGAGTAAAGGACACGTTTGCTTCATAACCTATACGATTTACATGAACACACTGGAAATATGTCATTGGAGGGGAATTACTCCGAATAGAAAAAAACGACAGAGAACAAGAAAAAAACAAAAAACAAAAACATAATGGTCTAGTGTATGAGACATATGCTGAAGTGTTACAAACGCCAGCAGCGACTCACTGTGCGCATCAAAATGCAAACTTATAAGCCTAAATACTCCGTACAGAGCCATGTGCTGCCTTTTAAAAATTCTGTGCAGCCTCTTCCTGTAACCTTTCAGAAACCATAAATGGAGTAAGCCTTTATAACTGCTCACAGTGTGACAAGCACCCCCTTATTAGCTGTTTTTTTTCCCCTCTGTGAACCCTGAAGTGCTGCTCAAGCTGACGGAAGGCAGTGAGTCACTGTGGCAGGCGATCGCTTTCAGCAGTGTGTGTGTGCAAGAGAGAGAGCGAGAGAGAGAGAGAGCGAGAGAGAGAGAGAGAGAGCGAGAGAGAGAGAGAGAGCGAGAGAGAGAGCGAGAGAGAGTCTTGTCAGGCGGCAGTCACGCCACCGGGCCCTGCAGGAGAGGGCCTGCAAGGCAACGGCTTGGCCCTGGCTGTCAGCAAAGTCTCAAAGGCGGCAGCAGGAAGGCAGCAAAAAGCCCCCCGAGGGCCAGAAAAGCATTAGACAGCCTGATTTATTGAGTTATAGAACCAAGCTTGCAGACACAGAACCGTTACAACATGGCCTTGAAAACCAGCAATCATTTGGGGTTAAATAATATTTCAAAAGGTGATGAATTCATTACTTCAATCGAATAACTTCTTATGCATTTTTCATGACTGATAATGAGGAGCTGGAATGGGTTCTTCAGCTTTGTACGTTACATTTCAATCAGTTTAACAAGCGTAAAGGACAGTTTGGCAATAAGGACACTTTTTTGAGACCATGCTGTAACTAATGCGCTTCCAACTTTTGCACGGGAGCTAAAAGGATCCTGTAATGAACAATGGAAGCCTACACTGGACACATTCGTGTTTATGTCCATTTTTATAGATAACAGGATGTGATTTGATCAATAAGACGTCCATTTTTTCTAAACACTCAGTGGGAACGGAACTTCCATTACTACTTTAGCCTCATGGCAAAAGAAAGAATGCTAAACATGCCTTGGCAGACTGACTGTATTTCAGGGAAGAGGGAAAATCGTGTAAATTTGATTATTGGAGAGGCGTGGAGAGACTGGCACGGTTAATAAAGGTGTTAAACTTAAGACAGAATGGAATGTGAGCCCTAAGTGGGAAAGGCATCTCTGCACTGCCAGAGCAACATCCTGAGGCAAGCGGTGACGGCACATGCAATAATTCAGCAGGGCAAGCCCAGACCTGGGCTCTACCACTGTCTGGAGAATGTCTCCCCGGCATGTGCACCCAGGGCCCCAAAAGCGAAGTGAGAGGCTAGCACAAAAGCGTGACAGAGTGATCCTCCCCCTCCCCCTGAGAGATTACACCTCAGCTAACCTTCAGGTAGCAGCATGCATGTTACCTCCAAAAAATGATGCAAAATACAGAGCTGCCACGGAAACAGCAACAGATACAAGTATTGGAAATCTTTTAATGAGCGGTACGTTCTTTACACAGTGCTAGATGAGAGGCTTCCAATGCAGCCTTGAAGCTGAGCTCCTCGATACACTGAAGAAGATATGAATGTTACTACCATCAGCTGTGCACTTGCAAAGGCTGAAAGAGAATTAATGAGTTTATCTGAAAAGAGAGTGGCCTGTCAAAGAAAGTCCCTCTTGTGCCAGATGCTGGAGAACTGATGTCTGGAGCACAGCCAAGAGGAGTCTGCAACTCTACACTGAGACTCTGCTGGTAACTCTTCTTACCAAAGAGTAAAGTTAAGACCCGAGTGGCACAACTGTGCAGCATGTAAAGCATTCAGGAGCCACAGAAGTGGGGCCATTATTTATCAAGTGGCCCAACTATAAAAGCTTATGCAGGGAAGAGACAAGTCTAAAGAAGAACAGACAAGCAGGATTTAGGTTCTGGTTGCTGGCCTTCTGACTTAACTTGAACGTAAAGGTAAAAAAAAATCTCTCATTGATTATCTTAACTGTTTAGGATCACAAGGGGGGGGGGGGGGCATCAGGGAGAGATGCCAACTGCTCACTATTCTGGCAGGACCAACCTCACCTCCACACACACAGTCACAATCAGAGGGCAATTTAGCATGCATTGAACTTTGAGTTTCAAAACAATAACCTGAAGGAAACCCATGCAGACATGGGGAGAACAACTTCATAAAATAAAAACTTGGCTAACCACTGCACTACTGCGTCAAAAGAGGACAATGTGCCCCCATAACCTTTCAATGGCAATGTAAAAATGAAAAATAAAAGTTCTTAAAAACTTCCTAGAGTTCTTATAAAGTTCCCTTGAGCTAGCTTTAGGTCAGCGTGAGTTCCTCTGCTGAGTAAGAAACAACAAGGTGATCTCAGCGTACTTAAATATAGAGACCCCCAAAAAGGACAATGAGACCCTTCAGGGCAACATCTCCCAGCTTCACATAACCTATAATTCAGTGCCTAATGGTTTATAGGAATTCAACCCTATCGCGTCAAAATCACCACCTAAGCAGCCTTAACGTTTTATTGAGAAGGTGCTGATGGACATGCTTCCTCTTCCGCCGCTCAGAGCAACGTGCAGGGAAGCTACAGCAGCCCACAACAGTTGTGATTCAGAGCCAGACTGTAATTATACTAGCTTTAGAGGAGACAGAAAGATCAGACGTGAATACAGCTGCACTAGAATCCCTTTCTGCCAATGCCTGGGTAGTAGTTTGATAAATAACAGGATGCAAACAGATGAGAGTGAAGGGAAAATGCTGATCAACTGCACTTTTAGAATGAAGGAGAAAGTCATCCAAGGTTTTCTAGCCGACTCCCAAAAGTGCATAAGAGAACACTCCCTCCAACTGATCTCTCACCACCTTATATTGGAGGATAGAGCAGAATGGCAGATTAGTTCTGCCCCTTTGGTCAGAGGTTTATACTGGCCATATGTCGCAGGTAATATGTCAGAAATGTGAAATCATGACAGCACACAAAACAGGCAACGTGCACTAGCAAATGTGGAAAAAACAGGTTCCAAACGGATTGGAAGTATATAAAATGTCAGACTCTTAAAAATATCTATTATTAAATTTTTACTCACTTTTTAATTTACAATCTAAAGAATGAGCTCAATATTTCAGGGCAGCAGTGGTCTAGTGGTAAGGGACTAGGCCCCAGGATCAGAAGGTCATGGGTTCAAATCCCAGATGAGTAGGTTGTCCGGAGGTACCCTTGAGCAAGGTGCAATCCCATCACTGCTCCCTGGATGCTTGCAATAGCTGCCCCTGCTGCATAGCATGTATGGGTTAAATGCAGAGGATTCATTTAGTTGTGTTTCACAATGACAATTACATTTCACACTAAAAAGCAACACATAAACTAGACACTTATAAGGTAATATAGCTTCATAACTCCATATTTCACATATTTAAGTGCAATATCTGCAGCTCAAGGCAGATTAAAAACACAAACTGAAACTGCAACACTAATGGCCTTAGAAAATAGGACGAGCCCCAGCTCAGTTTTTTCCCCCAAATGCATGGATTCATTTCACCTCGCGCTTTTTTCGGACAAATGTCTGGACTTTCTGCAGAAAGAGGTGGAACCTCAGTGTCTCGTCAAGAACAGAAATGATGTCAAAAGTGGTGCAGATGGCATGTCTGATTACTACAAGGTTTTGTCATTTTTGCTTGTTAGAGTTTCTTGCTGCAAGACATTTTTTTTTGTTTTTAAGTGTCTGTCTGTTGCTGCTGGGACAGAGGCTCGTAAGTGAGACTGATACTTGAGCGATTTGCTGGGAGTATCATTATCGGGAGATACTGGCACCCACAGAATGTCTCTCTTCACACCACATTGTGAGGCTGGAACTGATTACAGTTATAACGCCGGATGATGTTACAAGGATTTGTGTAATCTGAGGCCCAGCTTTGTGAATTCTTTGTTATTCACTACCGACCTGTCTGCCCTGTGATCGCGAAGAACGTTTTTTTGGATTCTATTCCTGAATATGACCTTTTTTTTACCTTCTAGAGCTAAGTGTGCATCGAGCTTCTCTTTAATTGGCTGAATTGTTGGCCGTTTGTTGCATTACATGTTTGTGTTGACGAGTCAGTTCTTCCAAGAGTTAAAACTACATTTAGAAAACTACTTACTTTAGTCAGTCATCACATTGTCCCATCACTCTTCATCCGAATCGGACCAAGAGCACCAGAATGGCCACACACGGCCTGGTGTGTAAAGAGTGTAAAGAGGGTTTTTTTGGGTTTTTTTTTAATATAAAATAGGTTAATGTGGGGCAAATGCAGGCACAATACATAACAGCCAATCAAAACAGAGATCATTAACATATATGAGTCCAAAAGGCACAGCAGCAAACATCCTGATTAATCAGGCCAACTGAGGTTGAAAACATCAAGTTAAATTATTTTCATTTTAAAACTGACAGCAGCAGGGGGCAGGAATTTAAAGCACCCGGGGAACGGTGAAGAGAACGATACCTTGCTCAAGGGTACCCCAGGAAAAACTACTGGTCTATGATTTGAACCCAAAAACTTCTGATCCTGGCGCCTAGTCCATAAAAGACTAGACCATCGCTGCCTGCCACTAAAAAGATAAATAAAGCACAAGAGAAACGTAAAATTGGTGTCAATTTAAAAGAACCTTTTATTTTAATGGGACTTTAACCTTTCAGAACTTCTTTTAAATGTTAAAAGTCTTTAAATACACATATTTGTATTGTCATTGTTATTATTATACGCCTCACTACAAAGTAGCAATTACACTCTCATTGACTCAACGGTGTTCTTTAAGACCATGACAGGCTCAGAATGCCATGATGCTTTTAGCAACATCATATCGCCCACCCACACTGAGCATGGCCTGTGAAACCCTTGCTTAGGGAAGAAGCCTTCGACAAACCTTGGCAACATTCCTGGCAGTTTGGAAGGAAGTGTTGGGAGACGCTTCACTTTGACCTGAGCATCTCCTGTTTCTTGGCGCTAAAATAAAACACTGCGGTCTGTGCATGCATGCGAAAGGTAGTGACGGGGTAAAGGGATATGCAGCTTCAAATCTTCATATTTAAAGAGTGCCCACACAAAGAGCAGCACTTTTTTGGATGGCAGTCAGAAACTGCTGAACGTTTACTCCCTTTATGGGCCAAAGAAGAAATAAGCTTTTTTAATGCGCTGAAAACTAGGCTTGAGTAATTGTATATTCTTTATCCCGTCAAACGGTATTTTTTATTTTTTAGATAAATAATCCACATTAAATTTAATTAACCATTTAAATCACAATATATCTAAACCGCTGACGGGCTGGCTTGCTCAATCAAAATAAATGCCATTCATGTCAGTGCTGGTCTTGGCTGAGAAGGTATAAAATCAAATATCACGATAACTGATGCGCTGAAACTTGAAAATGTCAGTATTCTATTTCAAGAGTTCTTTTAAAAAAGCTTTATTTAACCAATATCTGTGTGCATTCATTGTAACATATGGTTAGTTAAAAAATGTACAATATAAAAAGATTTAAAATAAATTAAAATAATAAAGTAATGAATAAATCAGCCCAGTTTTGGTGATTATATTGCAATCAAGGACAAATAAGCAATAAAGGCTTTTGGGTACAGTGTAACTGAAATTAGTATCTTAATATCTTTTATTCCAACACTTCTGCAGATGATCTTCATTTTCACCCCTAGTGGCAACAGTGGCCTAGTGTTTAGGGAGTAGGCCCCGAGATCAGAAGGCTGTGGGTTCGAATCTCAGACCAGTAGGTTGCCCTGAGGTACTCTTGAGCAAGGTACCATCCCTATCTCTGCTCCCCGGGCACTTTCAATAGCTGCACTCTGCTGCATGGTGTGTGGGTGAAAAGAAGAGAAAGCATTTCGTTGTGGTTCACTGTGTGCTGTGCTGTGTTTCACAATGACAAACAGTCACTTTCTGTTTCACGTTCACTTCATTTGTCCTAACCGATCCTCCAATTATGATCAGCACTTGTTTGGTCTACAGTCTGAAGCAGACAGTAAACATTTTCGGGACCTCCCACACACTTTCAGTTCATAATTTAAAAGAACGTGTCAGAAAGAATTATGCTTAACAAGTGTCAAGTCATGGCATTAATACTGGCATCAGTGTCAACCCAGAGGAAAAAAATGGACACTGCGACTGTCAAAGTGCCTTCGTTCAGAGTCTAATTCAAATTGTGTTTTCCAAGCTTAATCAGCAGAACCACAAGCCTCCCATCCTACCCATGAGAGCCAGCAGGGCTCGGGCAGGTAGAGAGACAGACAAAAGAAAAACGCTGAGAGACAGGGAGAGAGAGATAGAGAGAGGAGGAATGAAAAAACAGAGTGAGGCACGGGTGGGATCTGTCAGTGGGGACGTCTCCTGTGTGGATTAGGAGCTGGAGGCAGACAGTGCCTCTAAAGCTTCACAAATAACAAAACAGGCCCTGCCTGTAGGGCTTGTGTGTGCTCAGGTAAGCTCGGTTTCTAGAGCACAGACAGAGAGGGAAGACAATTAAGCAGACAGACACGTCAAAAAGAAAACCCAAATCTGCCCTCTTTCACTCTTGCTCTAGATCCACCAGCATGACCCGGCCAGGGATGAGGGGGTGCATGGAAGCTCTCATTAAAGAATGTTAAAATAAATGAGTGGAGAAAAAGCCGAGGATTGTTGTTGGTTTACGAGTACAACTTGTTGAACTGAAGTGTTTCCATTGCTGACAAACATGATAAATGACACCCCGCACTATCCAGCCACCTAGATTATGATCTCTGTCATCTCCTATTCTTTAGGTAATCCCATTTAGTGCCACTTTTCAAAGACCAACATGCTTCCTTTACTTCAGCCCAGCTCTAGAATCAGCTTTTCAGTGGAAATAGCAGAAGAAACATCTTACAGTCTTTTCAACAAGGTATTACTACTTAACTGACAGACATATGAGAACTTTTCATGGTTCACGGTTTGGTTGTTCATAGCTTTTAAAAAAAAAAAAAAAAGAAGTGAAAAATACTGTGGAAAAAGTGACTGCGCTGTGTTTATACATACTGGGTGGTGGTGGCCTAGTGGCAGGATATTCACATGTGGAGCAAAAGCTCACAGGTTCAAATCCCACCTCCAGCTCTACCACCGTTGGCTTCCAGAGCAAAAACCAAATATTCAAGCTCTAAGCTTCATTACTGTATTACTTTTAACGCAGTTCATGTCCTAGATCAAGGCATTTCATAGAGAATTTACAAAATCTAGCAGATAGTAATAATATTATATTCAAAGAATAAAATTCACAAAAATTGATGTTTTTTTTTTGTTTTATTACAAATAAATAAATAAATAAATAAATAAATTTTATAAAATACTAATACTAATAATAATAATAATAATTTTATTATTATTTATTATTATTATTATTATATAACATATATATATATATATATATATATATATATATATATATATATATATATATATATATATATATATATATATATATATATGGTAAAAAAAAAGATATTCCCAATTTCTACCCTATACAAATAATTCCTACTTGCTGGAAATTAATAGACGTTAAATACATTATTTATACATTATACGAAGATTGTTTGGAGTTCTTCGAATCTATAAAATTTACAATGTAGGTAGATTTATGCCTCTTCAGACTTTCTAACCACATGAGAATGGTGTGGAACAGGTTTAGCACTTCGCTCAACTGTAAAGCTAATAATAAGTTTCTAATGTCAGAATACGAATATCTGGGACACCTCTCTTTCCACTATGTTGAATATTTAACACATGCAAGGACACTGCTAGCAACCAGCAGCTGATAAGTCAGCAAAACTGTGTAACTTTTCTCGTTACATTTTTGACAAAGTTTGCAATCTTGATAATCTCTATGGGCCAGTTTGCTGTTACACACTTGTCAGGCATCAGGCACGTGGCAACTAGGGCAGTCTTCCAAAACGTCCTGCTGTCAACTCCACAGCTTTGCTCTAGTGACTAATTTCAACTCCTTTCATGAAATGATGTTGATTAATTATCTCCGGTGGGTGGAATTTGGCTTGCATTACAGAAGATCAAAGTTTTTCAGTTTAACTTTGACCTCCTTGCCCCCGCCCAGGCCCCAATAGCACCCAAAAAACTACTTTCAATGCCAAGGATATGCTTTCCAAAACACTTGTAGAAAGTTCACTAGGACTGAGATCATGTACTGTCCGCAAACTGTTCCAAACCCGATCATAAGACTCTTCGTTTCTACGAATAACCGCATGCACAGGCCTCCAAATTCTAAAATAAAGGTAAAAGAAAAGGTTCTTTTTCATTTGAAGGTTCTTAAAAGAACTCATTTTGTAATTAATACAAGAGATGTTAGTGTGGGAAACCAGCACATAGGGCCATTTTCCCAAATAGGGATTAGATGTATTCAGAATATGTTTTGTAGTGAAAAATCTCCTCAAAATCCTTTGTAATTAGGCCGGGACTTAATCCTTATCCGACGAGCACAGTGTAAAGACTGCTGAAAGAATTTACAAGTTGGTAAAAAGAGTGCTTCACTAGTAATGATCACGATCTGAGATTCTTTATAAATATCATGAGAACAGGGTCAATTAAGCTCTGGCCATGGCTGACTATGGCATTGTCGGGAATGGAACATAGGACTTCATGATGAAAAATCCATCAGTTAGATGCAAGCGCCGCCTGGAAGCCCTAAAAAAGAGTTTTTATGAATGCAACATAATACAGAATCAGTAATTCTGAGCGTCGTTTGAATCTTCTCGTTTCTTCCTTCAGAATGAATTTAGTGCTTGAATCGACTCAGACTGTGTCTTTAACCCTCACATATACAGCAAAGAAAGGCCTGCGTTTACCAATGTCCTTGAAAACTATAGCTAAACAATGCTGCAGCAGGCTTGAGCAGTAGAGTGGTACTTCCTCCTCCATCCTCCCCCTCGAGTGGGAGAGCACTGCTGGCAAGCGGAGGAGAGCTTTTGGCTGCGGGAACATGACAGAACACACCTGTGCTTGGGCACCAAGAGCCCAGAGCAGCTCTGGACAACATGGCCCTGGAAGAGCTGCAGGAAACACTGCTGCGGCTGCCAGAGCAGCTCTCCAGCCTCCAAACAACACAAGCTGCAATTTCTGCATATGACCCCAGGACCAGACTGTTCTTTTAAGCTCCTAAAGTAAAGTTTGAAGAAGAATGGTTGTGCTGTTTGTTAATTTGTATCCGTTTCACTGATAAGTTTTTGTGATTCATAAAAAATGGAAGCGTGACAGCCTAGTGGTTAGGAGTTAGTCTCAGAGATGCGAAGGTAAATGGAGAGGAGTCTGATTTTGTTGTGTCTCACTGTGTGCTGTGTTTCACAATGACAACTCGTCACTTTCACTTCATGAAATATCCCTAGCGAGCAGCGTATATGCAGCAGATAAACTGTCTCACTAGATTGGATTAGATTATTTAAGTTCACATAGCAGTGATTTCCCACTCAGGATAATAAGTGAAAGTGACTAAGCGCCATGTGTTGCAGGCAACAGTGAACTAACCATATGCATTATTTGCATTGGCACAGCTCAGGCAGTGATGAATCAGTAACTTTCTCAAAGGTACCTCAGGGCAACCTACTAGTCTGGGATTCAAACACACAACCTTCTAGTCCTGGGGCATTTTCCCTAAACACTAGGCCACCGCTGAAGTCTTTCTGATTCTGAAATAACCCGACAGATGCAAGCAACAAAGCAAGCGGCAAACATAATCTTGAAACTCAAACTTGCACTTTATGTATGTCATCATGTAGCTGCTGCAGCAAACAACAGTCATGAGGGTTGGAATAACTATGGTTCCTGCGTCTGGTTTAGAACTTAATTTACTCTGCACTCCTACAAACAAACAAACAGATTAAAAAGTCCACGACTGTGGTTGCCAGGTTACTGGTGTGTTGTGTGCTGTAAGTTCCAGCTCTGAGTGCTGAAGACACTAGTGATTTGCTTGCAAATGGAAAAAGCTACGAAAAAGAAAAACAGAGGTCAGAATTTGCCAATTTTCAAATTGTGACAAAACACGGATAGCTGTCCGTTTCCAGTTTCTACCAAGTAAATCGTGCTACCCCAGTAAGACTGCTTGGGCAGGACTCCTGAGATTTGTCACTCTGGATATGAGCATCTGCCCTAAATCAAAGCAATTCAGCTTTTCTCTCTCATAAAGCATCTTCCTATTTATTTATTTTCTGATCGTCAGGACTAGGGTTCTCTCAGTTCCAGGTATTTTAGTGAGCGTAGTGCGAGACATTCTGCGATCACTGACTAGACTCCTGTGGACAGACCAGCTGTATTTCACCTCACGCAAAGCAGAGTATTAAGTTAAATATGATATTTGTAATAAATAAATTGCTTACAATCGAAAAAAGATAATTTATCCAGCATTAGCTCTTAAAAGGTTCATTCTACGGTCAAACCTCAGCAATGATGTAGAATTTTTTGAAATGAGATCGTAATCGAGTGTGATCAAAACTTCTGAAACCAACAGGACTGCTGATCCGTATTCTCCATCAGAGATCAGCAAACAAAAAGGACAAATCTTACTGAGACTACTGACGATTAAAGGCTACCAAAGCACCCAAAAGCAGATGAAGAAGAGCAGCTAAAGCACATACAAAACAACCTCAGGCTTATTTTCCATTCTGCTTGTTTACTTTAGTCATTTTCTTCTGCAACCCAGAACACTGAACGCAGCAGAAGATGTCCCATAATAAACAGTAAACTGTCCTCACATTCAAGCTGAAATATAAAATCTTACACAATCTTATTAAGGACATTGCAGATTACAAGGGATGCTAAAATGCTACAGCGATCCAGCCGTAAATCGCGATCATAAATACACAGCATTCACATAATAAAATCTAGAAGCTGTGACAATGTTCCCTTTCTTGATCTGCAGTTTTATGAGTTTGATTCATAAAACCCCTGCCAGGTCTTGCAAGTTAGAAAATAAAATTTAACACCATCCTTTAGAATTTATCACCTTTGGCATCAGGGAAGAAAATCTAAACAAGCTTGCAGTTGGAATAACGTTACAGTGGGACTTTAGCGGAAGTGAAAATAAAATGTTAGAGAGTTGGCCCTAGGATCGGAAGGTCATGGGGTGAATCCCAGACCAGTAGACTGCCTAGGTGCCCTTAGACAGATGCCAAGTCCCCATCCCCCTTGCTCCCTGGGTGCTTTAAATAGCTGCCTCCTGCTGCACGCTGTGTGTGTGGGTGAAAAGCAGAGGGTGTTCTTCGTGGTGGTTCACTGTGTGGTGTGCCGTGTTTCACAATGGCAGGCAGACACTTTCACTTCACTTTCACTTCAAAAGTCTGCACTACAATGTCTGTCCAAGTTCTGAGTGTGGCCCATGACCTGCAGCTACATAAACAGTAAGTGCATTCTGAAAGGCTTGGAGAAGAGTTAGCACTGCTCATCTGTGAGTGTTCGCCCTGGTGCAGCAATGCAGATGACTGATACGTAGCCCAAGTATGTGTGGGTCGACCTCACATGAGGTCATTTGCAGGAGAGTCTGCATGTTCAGGCCTCTCCATATGCCTTTCACTCAATGAACAAGCGGCTCAGGCGGGGGTCACTGTTTCAGAGAGTCTAAGAAGCCGGGCATCTCGGGGGGGAGATACAGACACTCATCAGCGAGCGAGTGGTAAAACATATCCTTCAGGGCCCTGTTGTGCACTAATCCCCTTGATCCTATCAGGCCTAACCTGCTGGAGCACTAGAGAGGGCGTGAAGTAATTCTGCCTGCTGGTCATTAAACAGGGCTTCATGATATTTTATTAATATTATATGATATTTTAAATAGATCGCGTCTGAGCCATTTGAAAAAGTGTCATCACACATTTCACAGCATGTGATCAAGTGCTGATCTATACTCTATACTGGTATACAGATAGAAAACATCTGTACATTTTACTAATGTTTATTGTTACATTTCATTTTTCTGCACAGTACTGTGCAAAAGTTGTGGAAAAAATGCTGTTAACAAAGAATGCTTGCAGAAATATAAATAATGATTATTTATTTTTATCCAATTTACAAAGAAAAGCATGAAATATGGCGAACAAAGAAAATCTCAATCAGATCAATATTTGGAAAGAAAAAGAAAGACTGTAGTGTTGTATGTATAATATTCTACATTAAACATACTGGAAAACTTGGAAAAAGTAAATATAAAATGGTGCACAAAACCCACATTACATTTATTGTATGTATATAATTTTTTTATGAGTATATATATATATATATATATATATATACACACGTGTCAATGTGTGTGTGTGTGTATATATTATATATATATATATATATATATATATCACATATACACACACACACACACACACACACACACGTGTGTATATATATATATATATATATATACTCATAAAAAAATTATATACATACAATAAATGTAATGTGGGTTTTGTGCACCATTTTATATTTACTTTTTCCAAGTTTTCCAGTATGTTTAATGTAGAATATTATACATACACACATTATACATACACGTTAAAAATCGCATTTGGAATGACCAAATGTTTCAACACAGACTCTTTTAGGCTTTTGTCATTTCTATACAAGTAGTCTCCAGGATTATTTCTCCAGGCTTCTTGAAGCACATTTTAAAGCTGGTTTTGTTCTGCTTGAAGGATTCATACACTGTGTGGCTTAACCAACCAAAAACAATCCTCCGAAACTATTCATGCACAGGACTGAAGGCGAGAGCCAAAAACTTTGTCCTTCCAGAATCCTAGACCATACTAAAAATATGAGAAAATCTGCCTTTCAGAAAGCAAAACGAAAAGAAGTGAGGGGAGGCTCAATACTTTATATTGTTTCTTTGTACAAAAAATCTGTTTCAAAAAATCTATTTAATATATTTACCAAATTTCTGTTAATGTTAAACGAAACGGATCTATTTGTTTGAAGGACATTCTTGTCCGTGCTCAGATGAGACAATGTAGTAGCAGGAAGGCTCACCATCTTTATTAGTGTGCATTTAAATGGTATATGGGAAATCTGTGTGAAAATCTGCAATATTGAGTTTCATTAATACCCCCCAGGACCTGCTCTGAGACACCTACACGAGACAAGAGTCCTTTCTCAAAACAAACTTTCGTGATTATGAAGGTGAGCTTATGGCATGTACGGGCTTGAAGACTTGAATTTTGAGCTTCAAAAAGACATCCTCAACCACCCCCCCCCCCATGCCGAAGAGGAAGGAGTCTTCACAGATTTGCATCTCACAGTTCAAAAAGAGGTTCCTGAGCTTCTCTGGGACAAATAAATGAATGAAAACACTGGGCAGCATTTCCTCATGCATGTGCCAAGTTCAGCGTGTCACACACACCTTGTGCCAATTTTTGCGAGACACAAGCCCTTTTGTCCTCGTCAGCCGGCTCAGAGAGTAAATACAGTAATCTAATTAGCATGCACCTTTATCTAGACCTTACAACGTATTCCTCTCTATCGTGATGCGAAAACAAAAACAGACGAACCTGATACACATGAACACCATCAGCTTAAAACCATCATCCAAAAATTCCACTGTTTTTCCAAACTTCAGCATCATTAAGTGTTTAAAGTATAAAATCATTCAGAGAGGTTTGATGGGAAGTGCTCCATGATAGAGACAAGGAGATACTTATCAGAATCGTTCACAGTGGTGGAGACACCTCCAACTGGAAGAGTTTACTCAATTTAAAAGCTAGAACATGAAATTTAAATACGGATTGGACTTTTTCTGAGCCTTTTATGGTGGAGCGGTACATGCAGGGCATTAAAAGGCAAAGTATTCCCTTTAAAACCATACCTTTACTGGTTTAGCCGTCAGCAACATTAAGTATAAAACTCAGAAGTCACAATTTCCAGGTTTAGTTCTTTAGTTTTGCACTGAAATAAAAATGGCTGTATTTGCCCGAGGATCCCAGTTCCTCCCACGAACATACTGTTAAGTTGCTCAATGCTGCATCGAAGACTTATTATTTATTTATTTTTTTTACAAATCAGCCCTTGAATCATATGGAAATAAATAATTAAATAAATCTAATTCTCCATTAACTTTCCATCTGCAGTCAAAGCAAAGGCAGACGAAATCCGCTGGCTCCCCGATGACTTGAATGCAACTCCAGATTGCTGCCGCTGGTGGGAGGTGAGAACATGCTCATCGCTTCGCATTGAGAAACACATTCGGGGGGGGAGCATATCGGAGAAGTGCTTTGTGTTTCTGCACAGCCATAGCGGAGGAGAAGAATGGGCAAGCTGTCAGGAGGGACTCTTAAACCTAAATGCCATCGCCAGCGTCATCAGAAAGCCATTCAAAGAAGCAATCACCACATCACCCCTCACAGACCTAAAAGTGGGGGGCTTTTAATGTTTTCAAGTGGGCCATACATAGGGGGGAAAAAAAAGAACAGCACAGCTCTATTGAAGGCTAAAATGATGGATGGAATGGTGTAGACTGGCATAAGAAGTTATCTGTGCATCTGAAGTGCAAGATATTTTCTTTTTTCTTTACCGATTTCCTCACTGGTATAAAATATGCTCAGGAGAAACAACAACATTGAAAAATATCACTCAGGAAATCAATAAAAGGAGAAAAAAGCATGTGATCTGGTATGAAAGCTCAGGTTATTTGACACATCTTAAATGAATTCCTACTGACTGACAGGGATATGCTGGTTTGTCGGAAATCGCTTTCTTCCAGCAACCCATCAGGTATCGGTGCTAACCGGCACGGTGGTGAAAACTGCAATATTGGAACACTACTGGGATGTTAAAAAAGAAAATGGCTAAGTGGACAAGGCAGGTTTGTAATTGAACATTCATTTCATTCACCATGTTGCAAATGGCTTGAGCTAGAAAAAAAACAAAAAAAAACAAAAAACAAAAAAAATAAATAACACGACTGCAGTAAGAAAGCAAGTTTTCAGCCACAGTGTACCCACATGTCAATCAAGCGACTTTTACCAAACAGGACATGCCTGAAAGGAATATCAACAGGCTCTGTGTTTGGGGCTCCATAACAATCTGCATTCAAATTCACAGCTTCAGATGGATTCACTTCCATACACACACACACACACACACACACACACACACACACACACACACACATCTGCCATGCTGTCAGACACCTGTACACACAGCAGAAACCTGAGAGAACGCTTAGTCCATTAATATTCCACTTTGTTTTAAGGGATGGCACAGATCCACACTTACACAGAGTGTGGGAGTGAGTGAGTGAGTGGAAGAGAGAGAGAGAGAGAGAAAAAGAGAGACACAGACAAAGACAGAGACACAAAGAGAGAGATAGAAAGAGGGAGAGAGAGAGAGAGAGGGGAAAAAGAGACAGAAATAATGAGAGATAGAAAGAGAAAGAGAGAGAGAGAGAGAGATAGATCTATAAATATCATGGGGGAAAAAAAAAAAACTTACCATTGTCTTCAATGGAGAAATGGAAGGTGTCACTTGTGGCATTGTCTCCATCTCGAAGCACATAGCATATGAGCATGTCATCAATGTCAGCTGTGGGAGAGATGGAGTAAATGTGTCAAAGGCAACAGTGCTAGAAAAAAAATGCCTTCTTTTCAGCTGGGATCAGTTCACACAAACACTTCTCCTTCTGATAGATAGGGACTCTTGAAAGAGACATTCTGGAGTATTTAGGGATTAAGATCTTTTAACACTACCACAGAGTCAAGTAAAAAAAAAAACTGCTGATTTTATTTACTTTTCTGTATTTGCATGTTTCTTTCAGAGTCCTTTGAGAAGGACTGTGCAAAGGTTTTAGGCAGGTGTGGAAAAAATGCTGTAAACCATGAATGCTTGCAGAAATAAAAATAATGTTTATTTTGATCAATTTACAAAATGCAAAGTGAGCGAACAAAAGAAAAATCTCAATCAGATCAATATCTGGTGTTGCTACCTTTTACCTTCAAACCAGCATCAGTTCTTCTGGCCCCACAGAGCCCTGATCTCAACATCATCCAGTGTGTCTGGATCACATGAAGAGACAGAAGGATGTGAGGAAGCTACATCCACAGAAGATCTGTGGTTCGTTCTCCAAGATGTTTGGAACAACCTACCGGCCGAGTTCCTGCAAAAACTCTGTGCAAGTGTACCTAGAAGAACTGATGCTGTTTAGAAGGCAAAGGGTGGTCACACCAAATATTGATTTGATTTAGATTCTCTTTTGTTCATTCACTGCATTTTGTTGATTGATGAAAAGAAATGATGAACACTTCCATTTCTGAAAGCGTTCTTTGTTTACAGCATTTTTTCACACCTGCCTAAAACCTTTGCACAGTACTGTATATATATAAATAAAATAAAATAACGATCATACAAACTTATTTGAGCTCCCCCCACTTATTTCCATCCCCACTCTTTTCTAAAATGCTAAGTCTAAGCAGGTACACATCTTACTTCAACAGAAAAAAATGTCAACGAAGCAGAACGGAAACACTTCATTGCAATTAAATCCCCTTTCATTGTTAAAGATTTCTCAACGAATCAAAACAATCTTGTTATTTTTACATAAAACAGTTCCTTGACAACACAACCCGCATAATACATGCCAACATGTTTGTACATCAAACAACACTGCTGGTTCAGTACTATGCAAAAGTACTATGCAGGTTTATTAAGGTTCGACATTGTAAACATCCCCCTTAAATGCACACCGGGGTCCTTTACATGTTTGTTCCAGGAGGAAGTGGGAGATCCGTGCTTTTCATAATCTGATTTTTTAGTGAAGAACAATAAAATAGAAAGTGAAACCAGGACATGGTAGAGGGATTCTGTATAAGTTAATGAGAAAAATATATCACTTATCTTCCCAAACTAAAGGTACTAAAGGCAAACGCTCGATGGTACCACCCCAGTGACATGGGAGTGAACTCCACAGTGACAGTTAAGTGCATTTTTCTGTGAGTAAGGGCAAGTGTAAAGTCCAAACTCCACATTACTGTGGAAAAGTTTTAAGTGCAATGGGGTAAGGAACCAAACAGGTTACCCATACAATGCAATTGCAATGCCTAACAGGTTCTAGGCAGTGATCCATTAACATATCTGGTAAAATGTTTTGTAACTGAATATTAATGAAGATACAAGTAAAAATACACAAAATTTCTTTCTAATGTACACGTTCAAGTAGAAAAAGTTAAGAACCGTGTCAAATTATAGTAAGTGGGATATTTTGTAGAAATGGGATAAATTTAACATATTGTTTAACTAACATCCCATCATTTGTGTCAGTTTCTGATCTCCTTTTTGGTAACTTGATTCCCTCATCCCTCCATTCTGGGGCAGCGGTGGCCTAGTTGTTAGGGAGTTGCCCTGGATCTGAAGATTGTGGGTTCGATTTCCTCATCAGTAGGTTGACCTAAGGTACCCTTGAGCAAGGTAACGTCCCCGTCACTGCTCCCTGGGCGCTTTCAATAGCTGACCCCTGCTGCATGATGTCTGCATGGGTTAAATGCAGAGGTCCAATTTCATTGTGGTTCACTGTGTGCTGTGCTGTGACCTCGCAATGACAGCAATAGTCACTTTCACTTTTTTTTTTTTTTTAAACTCCCTAAACACTAGGCCACCGATGCCCTAAAATAGTTTAGTTATATCGAAATAAAATTAAATTTTGCATCTCAGTTTGTATCTAAAAAACATTAGGATGTATATATGGAACAGCACTAACTATCTGTCTCTCTCCCCATCTTCCGAGCGGGAATAAAAGAAGGGGTTAAGTTTAGAGCTTGGGCTATTTTCAGTATTTGATGTCAAAACAGTTTCCTTCAAAGAGGCTTGCTCATAAAAATGTAAACCCATCATTTTCAAATGCCCACCAGGGAGCAGCAACTTTATTTACCGGGTGGCTCCCACCAGGGTAAGAGGTCCTTTAAATATAGATAAAGCATCCTGAGAAGAAGGAGGAATTGAGAAAGGAGAAATCCAACAGCAATCACCATCTCTCAGATTCTGTTGGATGATGCTCTGTTTCGCCTTCTGAAAGGAATAGATGTGATAGATGGAGTTCTGACCAGCACTGGCCCATGTTTCTGGGCCCAATTGGACTTATTGGTGCTGTTTGTACTCGTTTATTTATTTATTTATTTATTTTTACAGCGGTTCTTCCTGAACATAAGAGAGCTGACCTGCTGTGCAGTCTTTTAGAATATGATGCTTTTCATTGCAATCTTCAATTAAAGGAGATCCCCTTGACTTTTCACAAATTCTGCAATGTGCAAAAACAAGTATTCTATTAACCGTCCAATGGACTTACATGTTTTCTGGGTTTTTATAAGCACTATAGTGATGCTGTGAATCTGGGAAAAAAAAAGGATTTTGCCCTCCGTAATCTAATGTAATAATGTTCTATGAGGGAGCTTTAAGAACCATTAAACAATTTGGACATCTGGCTCTCATCACCACTGCTGTGAACAATTCTGACTCTATATGTGTCCCTGGAACGGATCCGATTGCATAACGCTCTAAACACCTGTCTGCAATTAGTTATCGCTGAAATTTTGAGATGTAAATCGCTGTTAATGTTTTGTAAATGAATAAACTTTGCTAAATACTATTTAAAATGTCTTTTACTCTGTTCAAAACTCAAACCATACATTTCTCCATCCACTGTGCTTGTTCCACACATAGAATTGAGACATTTACAAATATTTTACACATACTTTATCATTCTGTCCACCATATATATATAGCAACTGGACATAAGTGACACCAACAAGACCTGACATAGAAGATAAAGAGCGCTTAAATGTAGAAATATGATAACAGTAATAAAGTCTATCATTTTACCTTGTGTGAATGCGGTGATGGTGGCGTTTCCCTTGGACAGATTGATGAGGTAGCCGTGCTCTGCACCCACTGTGACCCTAAAAGTCACGGAGCCATGTAGGCTGTCTCTGTCCTCGGCCTTCAGGGTTTTACTGGTGATCAAGAAACCCAGGTGACCAGTGGACAAAATTCTTAGCGTGGTTCCACCCTTGTTCACCACAATCTGTGGAATGCCGTTGTCCACTGAAAGGATTGTGATTTTCATCACTTGTGGTTTGCGGGTTTCAAAAACCGTGTCAGGGAACACGTAAAAGTCAGTATGGGTTCCATCAGTGACGGTGAAGGAGAAGCTGTCGGACACTGACTCCGTTCCGTCATGTCTGTAGCTGATCATGTTCTCATTGAGGTCCTGTTTGGTGAAGGTAGTGACAGGCCTTGTGTTGTTGTACATGAGCTTACCACGGACAGGCACCTGGGTGACGGTGAACTTCAAGAGATGGTCAACAGTGTCGCGGTCCTCAGCCGTCAGCTCAAAAGGGGTGATTAACTTATTCTTTCCCTCATTAACGACCAGCCCGTGTATTGTGACCACAGGCTTTTTATTGTCTACGTCAGTTATAGAAATGCGGAAGGTTCGGAACACAGGGTTGTAACCGTCCGTCACCTCAAACTCAAAGCTGTCCATCTTCACTTCATCATCAGCAGTGTGGATATAGTAGACTTTGTTGCCAGCCAGTTGGAGCTGAGTGAAAGTTGTGATGGGCATGCCAGGTGTGTCTGTGCACTCCAGGTGGCCTCTCATTGGAGCTCGAGTAATGGTGAAGATCAAATGCTCATCTGGGCTATTAAGGTCACTGGTGCTGAGCAAGTCTGTGGTCAGGATCACTCTTCCGCCTTCTTTCAGAGAAACACCCTTGCTGACGACATCAGGGAACACCATGTCTATTCCACCAATGGTTACATAGAAATACCTGTCAATCAATGGGTTGATACCATCGGTGACGTCAAATTTGATCAAGTCACGTATTCCTTCTTGTCCACTGTGGATATAAATAATCAAGTTGTGGTCTACATCATTCTGCGTGAAATTCATTCCAATGGTTATGTTTTCTAGGGTTCCAAAAGGTGTTCTCCTTTGTAAAAGTCCCTGATTGGGACCATAACGAATGATGTAGGTTAGCGTACTGTCCTCTGAATCCAAGTCTGTAGCTTTTAATACGTTGCTATTGATTTCTTTGACTTCTCCAATTTCGATTTCAAGGCCATCATTAATAGTCATTCTTGGAGTTTCGTCATCCACTGGGATAACCATAATAATGACAGTCTTTTCCACAGTGAATTTGCCGTCAGTGAGAAGTACAAGAAAACTGTCTTCCGTAGTCTCTGAATCATCATGCTCATACACAATACTTGAGGCCTCTCTAATCTGTTCTAGAGTAAAGTTTGTCACAGTGACAGTACCAGAGGTTAACTGATGTAGAATAAAGCCATGCTGAGGGGGTTTCGTGATAATAAATGTCAACTCGTCCGTGGGAATATCTGCATCGACGGCATTCAGGATTGGAGTATCAATGACAACATTCATGCCTTCCATCACCACAAATTCTCGCATATGTATCTCTGGCTTTTCATCATTAGCTGGAATTATCACAATGGGGAAAAAGTGTCTTTCAGAGAAGTTGATGCCATCGGAACATCTGAAAGTAAATCTGTCCTCCACTGGCTCCACTCCTTTGTGAATGCTCTGTACGTAATAGATATGGTTTTGTTTGATGTCTTTTATGGTGAACGCACTAATAGCAATGCCCACCCTGGATTTCTCTGATCCTGGAGCAGGTGAGATGTTCTCCAAGTATCCTGACGTAGGCTGAACAATGATTGTGCACAAAAGGTCATCGTTGGGAGTGTCGATATCGTCAGCACTTATGTGCAATATCTGGATGACATTTTTTTCACCTTCCACAACACTAAACTGGGGTCCTACAAACACTTTAGGAGCCTGGTTGTCTAATGGTAGTATAGTAACCTGCACTCGAACACCCTTGATTTTATTGCCTCCCACCGTCCACTCATCTGACATATCTGTAAGCGTCAGATTAAAAAAGTCCTCTTTGGTGGAGAGGCCAATCTCTCCACTTGTGTGCGTATACACTACTAAGCCACTGATGATGTCTGCCTGGGTAAACCTACTGGATTGTACACCATTCACCAGTATTTCACCAAACACTGGGGGGTCCTCTACTATAAAGGTCAGCCTGAGGTCATCTGTGTCCTCATCCCGGCCCTGAATGACATTGGTGGTGATCTCCGTTGCTCCGTTCTCTAAAACATCAATGCGGGAACCGATTGTGCCTTCTGGAAGATTTATAGTTGGAGCCTCATCGTCAACAGGTTTCACATTTATCCTAATGGTTATAGTGACAACATGGATCCCATCGCTCACGTCAAGCTGAAAGTAATCATTGGTCGACTCATCTCCATTATGGACGTATGAGATCCTGCCATTGGAAATATCATCCAGACTGAATGAACCTCCTTTGCTGAGGACCGTAAGTGTGTACTCTATCTGACCATGCAGAGGTGGCTGGGTGAGTGTGAAAGATATCCTTGTGCTGTCCGTGTCTGGGTCTGTGGTATGAAGCTCTGAGTGTGTGATGACATGCGTTCCCCTCTCCTGCACAGTGAACCCGGTGTTCGTGATCTGGGGGGGCTTGTTGTCGACGGGCTGCAGGAAAATGGTGAACACACCATCGACACTGTTTCCTGCTGTGTCTTCAACAGTGTACTGGAATTGCACTACATGCGGAGTTATTCCCAGCTCCAGATCAGGAGGCTTGTATCCGATCTTATGGTGATTGATCTGTGCTTGGGTGAACTCTGTGACCTCTGTATTTGGACTCTCGGTCAAAACAATGGATCCCAGAATGCCCGGGCTGTTTGCATCTGTGTCTGTTGGTGGCTGTGTGATGGTGTACTTTAAATCCCTGTCCTCAGAGTCCAAATCAGTGTACCGGAGGAATTTCTTGCGAAAGAACGTGAGCTGATACTCATGTACAGTCAGCTGCAGTGTGGTGCCAGGGTAAAGCTCAGGAGAAATGTCATCAATGGGCAGAACTTTGATGATAAAAGTGTTCTCCCCTGATACATTTGGTGGGTCGTTATCATCTTGGACTCTGAAGACAAACTGATCGATGATGGCTTCAGTGTTATGAGGCCCAATGTGCCGATAAAAGAGTTTCCCATCTGTAATGTCCTGCTGGTGCCACTCAGTCACAGCCTTCTCATACATTTCATCTTCTGCATTGAACCTCCATGTGGACGGATCCTCCGGCGCGTCAGACTGACGGAGCAACACCTCCCCAATAGTTGAGAATGGAGGCTCCATAATAAATTTGATGGTTGAGTCCTCAGAGTCTATGTCAGCAGCACTGAGCATCAACTGGTTAATAGGCATCATCTGTTTTTTGAACAGCACTAAACCTGTGTTTGCATTGATAATTGGTGGCTCATCATCCGTGGGCACCACGGTTATGGGGAAGAGAAACTCCACCTCATGTTTTCCATCAGTCATTCGGAAAATGATGTTGTCACTGTATGTATCGCTGCCGTCGTGCTGGTAGATGACAGAGCCCAGATCGAGATCGGCTGGGGTGAAGAACTTTCTCCTGGATCCCAACACAGTGAGCTCCCCGTGCTTCAGCCCATGTATCACTGTGATTTTCACATTGTCTAAATTGTCCTCGTCACTGATCTGAAGGTTCTGGGAACTGGACAATGGTCTAGACTGGCCCTCATAGAGCAGCTGCCCTGCGTTCCGAGTCGCGACAGGAGCCAGAGTGTTCATGGGCTTAACCACAATCATGAAAGCGAAGGGGTCTGAAACAGCTCCCTCTGTGTCTACAACTACAAACTCGATTTGGAAAATCCTCTCGGCGTCCGAATCCACCGACGGGGGCTTGTAGGCTATTTTGAGATCCTTTAGATCTCCCTGATAAAAGGATGTGATGGGCAAATTCCTGTCATCAGTGCTGACAATGTAGCCTTCCTCGAATGAAAGCGGAGAGGTAATGTTGAAGATCAAGTCGTCAGGAGCAGATTCAACATCCTCAGCAGCAAGCATATCAGGAGTTATTGCGGTCATCACAAACTGGTCCACTTCCATCATCATCATAGCCACAAAGCTAGGTTTCGGGGCCGTATTTTCCTCCCCCTCTTTAATCCGCACCATGATTTGGAAGAACTCTTGCTTTAGAACATTACTTTCCTTGTCTTGCAGCTCGACATACATGGGGATGTAATCTCGGTTTGGCGAGCGGTGGGTGAAAGTGTGCTGGTAGCGAACGTTCAGTCTGACAAATTCATTACAGTCAATCATTTTGCCCAATTTCCCGTCATCGACGAGCTTGCCGTACCTGGGCAAAGCACTGACACTGGCAAGGGAGGTCACTTTGCACTGATACGCATTGCTGTCATATGTAAACTCCAGAATTTTTCGGTCTATAGGATTACTGATTCCTAGCAGCCTCTCCACGGTGAGAGGCATGTTTTTGGTCAGAATCTCCAGCTGAGTGAAGATCACCTCCACCTCCATCAGGAAAGGTATGATCACTGTGTGGCTGTGCGTGTCATACCTAAGCTGCAGTCTCACCCTGTCTCGGGACGGGCTCCTGGATCCAAAGTGAGAGTACTTGACGTCGTTGGGACCAAATTCACATGGAAACTTTTTAGGGGACAGCTGTCCTGGCCTCTGTGACAGAGGGTCACCATCCAGAACTGTTAGGGTGCACTTGTCTCCGGGCTGGACCTGGATGACCAAGTCGTTGATCGGATCAATAAAAACTGATCTGCCGAAAGGGACACGTATTCCATTGTTGGCCACCAGTATGGCATCCTCTGATAGCTCTGATCTCAGTCCATAGCTCAGTCCTAGACTGTCAAAAAGCTGTGCCCAGGATCCATCAGTCAGCACCAGTGCCATCAGAAGGAGTAGGTGGAGGGAGCCGGCGGTGCTTTCAGCCATTTGTGAGCGTGTCTCGAATGCAGGGAGTCCACAGCTGGGTGAAGCGAGGGCTAAAAGTTAGAGGCAAAAGCAGAGTGCTGCAGAAAGCTGCCCCTCGCCTGGGAGATCAGGAGCTGCACCATTCTCTCAGCCAGCAGCCGCGCTCAGCCACCAACTTCATGCCTTCGAGAGAAGGCGGGGCTAACAAACCACACCCCCACCCGTTCCCATTGGCAGAGCTCTGACGGCGGAATGCGCTCCCGAACTTGTGATTGGATGATGCGCTGTCACTCAGGGAGGCGGAGCAGAAGCTGAACAGAGCGGGAGAGCGATAAAGGAAAAACACTAAGATTTAACAATAATAATCTTTTAAATGTTGTTTATTATTGCCAGTTTTTTTTCAACTATAAATAATTTGGTGCCTACGTTTGGCTGATCTGTAAAAATATACATCTAAGCAGAATAACATATATTAAGTATTATATTTAAAAATAAATAAATAAATGGTTGGATTAGTTCCCTGATATATCACAATAAATAGCATAATAATATTTCTGTATTTTTACATCTCAGTTAATATATATTCAGGCCAATAAGGAATAGTTTTTTGGCACAATTTGATTATTTGCTGATAGGGCTCCCTCTTGTGGGCAGAATAAAAAATGCACTCTTGGAAAATAAAGTAAGAATATGGCAAAAGCTTTCAAATTCTTATTCTGCAAAATATGTATTTATATTTGTCATTTTCTACCTGTGGATGGATTGGTAGTGGTCAGTGTCAGCCAGAATCACTGCACAAAACAGATAAGGGTTTAGGAGAATTTCATTTTTCACTGCACAGTTCAATGACAATTGTGAACTATAATCACGTAAAGTTAATTACAATCCCTCGCTGTAAAAAATACACATCATGACATTTAACCCTTACCAGGCATTACTTAGTAGTTTAACTTCCACCAAGAGTCCTGGTATTTTATTCCATTCGGACTGTGTTAACGGAGGCATTTCAATTATTTAGGTCAAATGTTTGAGTCTATATTGTACCCTGAGCATGTGATGTGTTTTATGGAGTGATAAGTTATGCACAGCTAAGCAACTCGCAGGGGCACGAGAAGAGGGAGCAGGTGCTTAGTGTTAAGACATTAAAATCTATATACATTTTTAAAAGGTGTAATCATTGTGTGCTTATAGACACACCAATCAGACACAGCATTAAACTACTGTGATCTGGATAACATGAATTACTTCATTACAGGGACACAGTTCAAGCAGTGGGATATGTTTGCGAGTGAACAGTGGGTTGAAAGATCTGAGCATCATCAAAACAGCAAGTGAGCATCACAACTGGACCATTGACCAATGAGAGAAGGTGAACTGATCTGCTGAATCAGTTTTGGACAATGGCATACTTTAAAAATTGTTCATAAAATGCCAGTTCAAGTTCCCTCCAAATTCTCTAGATGTTAATATATAATGGACCATCTGCGGAATGGATCGAACAAAGTAATGTCATTCAAGTTACCGAATCTATAAATTCTAAGTGTGATGTTTGGAGAAATGCATGAAAAGCGTTCCAGCATAATAAACTTCTTCCTTCTGTGAAACATGGTGGTGGTAGTATCCTGGTTTGGGTCTGTTCTGCTGCATCTGGGCCAAAACAGCTTTCCACCACTGAGCAAGGAATTCTAATTTCAAATATCAGTGAACTCAAGAGAGAGTGAGGTATACAGCAAGACAAGAGCCCTCAGGACAAAAGTAATTCGATTGGAATTCCATGATTGGAAGGTCGTGGGTTCCAAACCCGGACCAGTAGGTTGCCGTGAAGTACCCTGGAATAAGATAACGTCCTCTTCACTGCACATTTTAAATAGCTGCTCCATGCTACACAGTGTGAACGGGGCAGAGGCTGCACTTTGCTGTGTTTCACAATGGCAAGTGGTCACTTTCACTTCACTTTCACTTTAAAGAAGAATGAAGTTAATGTTTTGAGGCCTGATCTTAGCCCAACACTAAAGTTGTGGGGGAAAAAAACACTGAACCCATCAAGATCCCAGAGTTGAAGCTGTTGTGTTCAGAGGAATGTATTAAAGTCGATGTGCAGGGCTGTACAACACTTACTGGAAATTGTTTAAATACTGATACTGAAAACAAAGGTTCTAATATGTTTGTGATTTGTGTAATTATGTAATTTGGATCATTTTCATTCGTAAATAAATTTGGTTTGATTGTGTTCTATATATCTACTTCTTGAACTGTAAAAATCTACTTTTCTATTGTTATACTTTAGAAAGAAGAAAGGAAAAGCACATTTTTTGATCTACACGTTACTATTCAGCAGGTTCTTAAGAGAATGAAGATTTTTGTAAACACTACTGGAACTCTGTTCAGTCTCCAGCCTCAGTTTGCCTCAGTATCAGTAAATTAGCTTTGCCCAGGGCTGATTTACAGCCCCATTGGGCAGTCTTCTGATTTATAACCATATCTCCACCCAGTCACTGACCTCCAGAGTGTCTCCAGCTAATCTTTATGCCAAGTGGTATAAGCATTCGTGTCACAGCAACAGGTCACACTGTCTTCTCTCACTGCCAGCCTGTTTTTCTATGCCGTTGATAGCGCTGCTATGAAATAACCATTTTGCCATGTTCCATTGCAGATTACTGAGAGACACTTTTAAATGCCCTTGAGCCAGGCTTAATGAGAGAGTAAAAATATTACTGCCGGGAAACACCTGCATCTTTAGCCAAGCAGTGGGCATGAGACACTCACAGACAGATCATCAACTAGACAGGACTTCTTTGGTAAAGCTGATCATTTAAATAAAAGCAGATGTTTTGAAAATTGCAGATGTTCCCTGAAGATCAGATTGTGGCCTCAAATTATCGTCATCATGTACTTTACCTGTACTTCCCTTCCCACAGATACAGTAACTTTACAGAGACGCATGTCTAGTGCTGCCCAACCTTACAAGCAGTTTTAACTTTGCCTTTTTTAATCATTATTTACCATATTTGTGTTTATTTGTTAGCTTTTTGAAAGACGCGCTTACCGGCTACATCTTAAGGTCTGTAAACGTAATGTTCACTTTTGAACTTTAGAACAGCTTTGATGAAAAACTGACATTTAACACCCTCGCTTTGGATATACTGCTCCTAACCGTCAATTAGAGCATGAATCAGAGCATTCCACTGTCCGCTCCATAACATGACAAACCGGGCATTATCTGGGCTCCATCCGCCTTCATGGAACATCTCCGTTATTAGTGTTTTGTTCTCTTGTCTTTTATCTGAAGTGAAGACAAGCTGCTAAATTTATGATCAGAGGAGCTCTATGCCATTTTGCTTCAGCAAGAAAGCAAACATCCTGTGAAGCTAATGATTTTTCAGCATTCAGCAGCAACAGTAAGGCTCACTGTTTTCCATGGTTAGAAACTGAGGGAGTCCAGCAGATATTTTCACCTGTGCCACAAAGGGACCTTTAGTTCAGTGGAAAATATTTTTGACCAAATGTTTCTCAGAACTATTCTAAAACTGAGGCATATTTTCAGCCATTTCATGGAATACCTTTAGGGAGAGAGCTTTTAGAGGCGTTAAGCTTTTGGATTATCTGGTCCAGCATCAATGGATCTGACTTAATATTTTTCTCCAGAACAATGTGTTTCTGAACTGGAATGCATTTACTGTGATCATCAAAACATTCAACATATGATATGAAACACATTTATCATGTATTTATATATGATATACAAATGATCGAAAAGATAAAAGAGAATAGAAATGAGGATATCTAAAAAGTAATAAATAAAATCCAAAATTTGGGGGAAAAACGATAGAACCCTGCTAAAAAAAAGAAGAAGCTTTGAGCTCAACAATAACTCTCTCAGCAGGGTCACAACATGAACTGAATTTGTCCTTGGAGTAGCAGAGAAGAACACTGAGTAGTTTTATGGATGATTTATGAAAGCGTGGTTAAAGCAGAATGTGATAGGCATCAAGGACGGAAGAGGCTAAAAGACACGGACAAAATTCTCTTTTGGACAGGCAGGTGTGTACTGGATCCTGTAATACTGTACAGAAACAGCGATCACCACAGAGCAGCTTTAAAGGTCAATGATGTCGCCATCTTTTTGACAATGACCGCTTTGGGAATGCAGCTTCCCGCGGTCACCTCATGCTGCAGTTGTCAGTCTGTCTCTCCACTGCAACAATTGTAGAGCTTATCGTGTCTATTTTTTACTCCAAAGGCTCTGTGTGGTGACAATAGCTCCCTCTGATCTCATTAGTGCTATTTTAGTTAATTACTTCACTGCCTGCGCTCAGCCTTTGATGGAGCATGCTGCCCTCGCCAGGCCAGGGGGAGGCCTAATGCCGGAAAACTTGTCAAAACAATTTTGGTTGCAGGTGGGTTTAGCTACCAAAGGCCAAACTTCACCATGTCAAAGGTGAAGGCTCACAGGGAGTGCTACAGTGAAGAGTTTCAAGAAAAAAATAAAAAAAAACTCTTGAAGGAAAAGTCAATTTGTGCTAAAAAGTATTAAAACGTTAGAATTTCCCAGCAAAACCTTTACATAATATTTAAGCTGAAATGATGGCGAATAACAGTGAACCACAACCTCTGTACACACACACGTGCAGCAGGGGGCAGCTATTTAAAGCGCCCGGGGAGCAGTGATGGGGACGGTACCTTGCTCAAGGGTACCTCAGGGCAACCTTCGAAACCTTCTGATCCTGGGGCCAACTCCCTAACCACTAGGCCAGCACTGCCTAATGACATCCTAACAAACAGACCTGCTGAGACAACGAATGGGAAGACTGACTAGTGAGAGAGATTAGTATCGGGAAATGCAAGTATTTGGACACCTTTGTTATTATTGTATTGTGTTTTATTGTATTGTATTGTATTGTATTTCTTTGTATTATTTAAATATTCATATTAATAAATACATTAATTAACACATTATAGATATACATTATAGTGCATACATTGAAACTACCTTCCTTACATCGTGTAGCTCCCCCTCGTTCTGCCAAAACAAGCCTGACCTGTTGAGACATGGACTCTGCAAGACCTCAGAAGGTGTGTTGTGTTGTCTGGCATTTAGACATTTGCAGCAGATCCTTTAAGTCCTGAAAGCTGTGAAGTGGAGCCTTTATGGATCGAACTCGTTTGCGCAGCACATCTCACAAATGCTTGTTTGGACTGAGACCTAGAGAAAAGCTCAGTTAACACCTTTCTTTGATACATTCCTCAAACCATTCCTGAACATGTTTGCAGTGGAGCAGGGTTTATTACCCTGCTGAAAAAAAGTTAATTATGCCATTAGGGAACACTGATGCCATGAAGGGATGTAATTGGCCTTCAAGCATATTTAGAAAAGTGGTACAGGTTACTCACTTAAGGAGGACCCAAGGTTCCCCAGCAAAGCATCACACTGTCTTTGCAAGCTTGCCCACCCATCATCTATCCTGTAAGTGACACATTCTGGACAGATCAGCCCATTGCAGTGCCTGTAAATTTGAACTGCATGAACTAATTGATGAGTTGATGAAATAATTAATGAATTAATTATTTAAACCACAGCTTTTCAAATAATTAGCAAGAGTGGCCTAGTGGTTACGAAGTTGGCCCCAGGCTCAGAAGGTCGTGGTTTTGAATCCCAGATCAGTAGGTTACCCTAAGGTACCCTTGAAAAAGGTACTGTCCCCTTCACTGCTCCGTGGGTGCTTTAAATAGCTCCCCCCACTGCATAGTGTATATAGTTTAAATGCAAAGGATGCATTTCGTTAGGCTTGTTGTGCTGTGTGTTCACAATGTCGCTTTCACTTATACGTACTAAAAGCAAAAGAAGAAATGCATCTTGATGTCAGCACCATGCATTCAAGCAGCAATAAATGAGTATACATTATATCATTGAGTATAATAATGATTATAATTAAGCATAATTAATCCTGAGAGTCATGTTTAAAAGCAGAGGTAATGGCTTAAAAGAAATGAAGAGGCTGCCCGAAAACAAACAAATTCTACATTCTTCAAGGATTAGTTGAGATATCTTCCAAAGTGTATTTGTCTTCCATGAGTCAACCTTGTTCACTCCTGAGGCAAAAGAAGCCCAAACATGCTCTATAAACACCCATTAAACCTGTTTACACAGGCATGGTAGGACTGACTTGGCTTGACATTCCACACCAAACCATTTAAACCCTTCCAGCAGTCAGAAAGGGAAGTAGCTACTAACTAAAGGAGAACTTAAAGCAATGCAGTCTTCAACATGCGGGATTAAATAAAGAGTGTGTTGTATCAGTGCTATTATTTTCATTACTTCAGTTTCTTACAGTATGAGGCACCGTTTTGTTAAACTAACCTTGTATTCTCAGCCTTTGTGCTTTAGTTAAATGATACATCACTGTATCAATACATGAGTCACAAGACAGCATGTATGAATGTAATAAATTGTGCATTTAAAATTATTTCATATTAATATATGGGGGTTTCTTTAATTGATTGTGGCATTAATGTTGGGTTAGGCTCTCTAAATTAGTGATCTAAATTGTGCAGATTACACACAATGATAAAAACACACTTAAATGGTGAATATCTTACGTCTAACATGGGCAGCAGTGGAAGATCATGGGTTTGACTCCCTTACTGGTAGGTTGCCCTGAGGTACCCTTGAGCAAGGTACCTCAGCGGCAAAATACTGCTGTTGACTGACAGTGACAGTAGAATGTTCAACACAGCACTGTTTATGGGCAATGAAAAGCTGAATGGCCATGTATGGTACTGAATCAGCTACACTGTGATATTTTGCCCATTTCTATAGCTTAGAGTAAGATGGTATCACTCTTTTTTGGAGGATGTTAAAGATGGAGCTGTCAGGAAAGAGGAAAAGAGGAAGACCAAAGAGGAGGTTTGTGGACGTGGTGAGAGAGGACATGCAGGTGGTCGGTTTGAAGGAGGAAGATGCAGAGGACAAGAAGAAATGGGAATGGATGATTCGCTGTGGCAACACCTAAACGGGAGCAAACGAAAGAAGATGAGAAAGACAGTAAGCCGGTGTGACCTTAATGGAGAGTTGCATTTGGCTTTGGCAGCTTGAGGCAACTGTTGTAGATGCACTGAAAAGATTTGAGTTCTTCCTGACTTCTTTATTCAGACTTGCAAGGCTCTCAGGGTTTAATTAGAGAAAGAAAAACCTGGACATCGCACATCTTGGCTGATGGATCACACGAAGGGTTGTTTTTTTTTCATCCATTTCTTTAACAGCATCAATGTATCACATTTCTGAATGTCATTTTATTATGAAATTAACATTATTTGGTTCAGAAAGAGAGGTTAAAACAATAAGAGAAATAGTCCTTTCTTTTTTCAGTCATTACATTCCTGGTTGCTATAATCATCTTTTCTCTGCTAATGGAAAAAGCCATGACATTTTCATTTCCCCCCTGGCTCCCCTTTTTTGCTGCCCGTTTCTCATGGTGTTACTATGGTAACGAAGTGCTTCACTCACCATGTTGTACCTTTAAATTGCTGGATGTGTGAACATTTATAAATACTTTCTCCAAAAAGGTGTGTATTTAGAGCAACTGACAGGTGACATCTCCGAGCATCTCGTGAATATAAATCAGAACGCATTTCCTTTTTTTCTTTTTTTGGGTTATGAATTACTAGGCAAATTTATGCTTGAGCATTATTGGGGAAAATAGCCAATATAAAGCATTGTTCATGTGCATCGAGAAGGCCAATAAGAATTGGCATTTGAAAGCACACATTTTAATGAACAAAAACAGAGAAATGAGACACCTGCCATCTGGTCACAAAAGAAGAATGCTGTCTAGAAACAAACTTGCTGATAGTTGACACACAGCTGACCCTTTTTCAAATTAACAGCTCATAACTATTGCCCCCATGTTATTGGGATGACAAAAATATTTTCCTCATCCCCTGCTTGGTTATAATTGACTGTAACACTAATCTTTTAGTGAGCTGCCCAGTGCTCCTAGAGTCATGTTTTATTCCACCAGACTTAACAGTAGGTATGAGATGACTATTAGATGCTCTAGAACAGCAGGTTTGCAGCCCCTAAAAGGATTTAAATTAGTCTGTATAGACAGTTTGGCTTTTGTTGGTGAAACAGCAGATATTCTTGCTGGTGGCCAACGTTTCAAATCTTTGTTTTTTTCTAAACAGCTTCTCTGCTTTTCTACAGAATGATGATGGCTGTTGGTCTCTTTCTAAATACAGCATTGGGCAAAAGAAAATTATATGTAAAGCCATTTATCTAGGCTGCAAGCATTTATTTGTTACATTTGTTACCTAATACAATACATACAGAATACATTGTATGGTGTTAGATTAAACTCTCCACCAAGAAGGGCCAGGGTTTACAGATACCTTGCAATACTGAGATTTATGGCCATAACAAGGATTATAAAAGGTGTGGGATATTTTGTAGAAATGGGATAAATTTAACATATTGTTTAACTAACGTCACATCATTTGTGTCAGTTTCTGATCTCCTTTTTGGTAACTTTATTCCCTCATCCCTCCATTCTGGGGCAGCAGTGGCCTAGTTGTTAGGGAGTTGCCCTGGATCTGAAGATTGTGGGTTCGATTCCCTCACCAGTAGGTCGCCCTGAGGTACCCTTGAGCAAGGTACCCTCCCCATCACTGCTCCCTGGGCGCTTTCAATAGCTGCCCCCTGCTGCACGTGTGTGTATGGGTGAAACGCAGAGATTGAATTTCGTTGTGTTGGACTGTGCTGCGTTTCACAATGATAAGGGTTGTGACTTTCACTTTTTTTTTTCTTCCATAAACTGTTAGAAATGTTCCATATTCTGACTATAGGCACACTTCGCAATTCTATTTACTTTCTAAACTGGTTGTTTTTTTAGCCAGTTATCATCATTTGTCTGTTTACTTCAGCAGAAAATAAATGCGCTTACATTAATTATTTCACTTCAGTTTTAATGACCGTGTTTGGTTTTAATTGACTATATTAATGCAGTGAAATTCAACATTGACTAATTCCTTCTAATTCCTTAAAACGACGCACAAAAATGCCAAACCCTGTTTAACAGAGGGGTGGCAGGTCACTCATATGGTTAATGAGACCTAATATGGCCTAATTGGTTGCTTTCTGAATTATGTAATGTTGTACAATGACACTAAGTTCTCATTTGATCTCTAATTGCCAGTGGAGACTGTGGCCTAAGCTAAGCAACTCCAGCCAGTGTAGAGTGAGCTTACCCTGGGAGTAACAGAAAAAGCAAAAAAAAAAAAAAAAAAAAAAAAAAAAAAAGGAATATGGGGTTTATAGTTTACATGCCACACCTTTAACTGCTCTCATAAACATTTAAATTCATTCATTTTCACATAAACCTTATATCTATTTCATGGTTATGCCATATGGTAAATCTCTGGTCAAATCACAGTTGCTCAGGCCTCTTCAGAACCAGTTGTATCACTGGGAAAATGGGAATTTATCCATAATATTGTTGTTTTTATGTTGCATCTCATAAAAGTAGAAACCGTTTAGTAAAATACAAATGGTCAAAACCAGACTCTTTCCTGTTGTGTCAGGATAAAGATTATGTTAGAGAGCTGAACACAGCCATCTAGCCATGACCCATTGTGGTTACTTCATCTGTGAGCTTCACACTTAAAGGGATACTCTGTCAAGTTATAATGCTATATGCTAAATTACACCAGGGGGTATGGAAAAGGTTTGCAGCATTTTTAAGACAGGGCTCAGGGTAATTTAGGAAATCATCTAAATGAGCTAAATGACTCAAAAACAGCGGGGACTTCTGCAGAAAGAGATGCTTAGCAGATAACAGTTCGTGCTGTGGGCTATGGTAGACTATGTGCCATACAAGATAACCTTCTCTGATGGACTGAGGGAAAGAGTAAAATCTATAGTTTTATATTTCATACTTTACAGCTCTCTAACGTTCACATACAAAACTCTTCACTGCTGTTAAAATGGGCTCATCGAGTGATTGTTTTGGCTGTCAATAAACCAAACTTTTTTAACTAATAGACCTTGCAAAGTGTGACATATTCTAGAACAATATATAGAAAAGATATAAAAGAATAAATCATTCAAACTGGAAACCGTAATTGTACATGCGTGTAAGTTTGCCATTCGTTCAGTAAACACAGTAAATCAACTTTTTTTTGTTTTTTTTTCGAATTTGCAGCCTCTTAAATTTCCAAATTTGGTTTTGGAACTTGCAGGATGCAGGATAGCCCAGATATATTCAGAGATCATCTTGCAAGCAAGGATCTAATCACAGATTATCAGTAATATTCAATCTGTGATGGGATTTTCAAAACCTCAATCTTTTGCTTCTTGGAGTAGTTTAATGCTGAACTGGAAGTATGCATTAGATCAGGGTCATCATGACATTCAGCCTTTTTTGCTCTTTAGTTTCTTGTGGAACATTCGTTTCCAAGCTTGAATAATATTTAGTATAATCTTTTTCCACCCACAACACACCACTCACAAAACACATCCACCCCAACAGCTGGCGATTTCCTTATATTGACATGCTTCTCTTTTTCTCCAAAAACTCTTTGGTGATTGTAGCCATGGAGTGAAATTTTGGTTTCATGTAGAATAGTTGTTCCCAAAATGCCTCTGGTTGTGTTGCACAATTTAGGCACTGGCATGTGTGATGACCTTACAGATAAGGCCACTTTAAGTATGGTGCAGCACTGTTCCCGAGCCAGCCTAATCTTACTTCATCTATGACTGTGACATGAGATTCGTTTGACTAGTCTATAAACTGATTTGTTAAAAGATTTTCTCTCTGTATTTTACCTGATTTTAACAGACCTCCAATCCTTAACGACGATCCAGATGATGAATTTGATCATTTTCTTTATATAAAATATTGAAAGAAAATATTAAAATACTAAAAGTGAGTGATAATCTAGCATTTAAATGTTTGCACTGTTTAAGTTAGTTTTATACAGTAGCTGTATTAACTTTTGGATTTCTTTTCCCAAACAACAAAACATGTCATTTGGACGCCATAACTATCACATAAAACTGACCACACAATAAATATCTCCAACCACTGCAACTATAAAAAACTAGTTTACTTACAGGTTTTATTCCATAATATAAGTGGTCAGTCTTCCTACAGATGGAACTTATTTCAGTTACGGACCGATGAATGGGAATCCAAAACTAGTAGAAAACAAGCCTCACACTCACATTTGGTGAAGTTGTTTGTTGTTCTTTCCTTTGAATAAAAGTGTTGAAATCGTTTTGGCATGATTAGGTCTAAAGATTAAAATCTGCAGGAACATATCTTTGATCTGCAGCAGGTTTGCTTCAAGTATCTTTAGTAAAAGTACACTAGATGGTGCTGTAATGGCATAAGTGATGCTTCATTATGAAGGATGGGTGTGTGAGTGTGAGTGTGTAAGTGTGTGTGTGTGTGTGTGTGTGTGTGTGTGTGTTATCTCAGCAGCTACCAGGGATAACATAACAGCATAGCAACACCTTAGCAACCAAAAAGTTACACCCTGTTATCCACCAAGGATACTGCAACAACAGCCTAGCAACACCTTAGCAACCATCTAACTTTTGTGCTGAAGCATGAAAGCAGGAGAGACCAGCTGAAGCTGAGTCCAAACTTTTATCTTTACATCCACCTAGCAACACCTTAGTAACACTTCAATAACAGATAATCAGACTTTCAACAGCTTAAATCTTATTTATTTTGAATCAATTCATGACTAATTTTGTGTCCATTTTCTAGTGCTTATGTCCTGTACTCACCCAGACTCTGGTCAAGAGCTCTCAGATCAAGTTCAATTCCTGCTTTTATATGAACTGATCAACAGTAGTTTCTCCATCTCTTGCTCTCTTTCACTCACCCAGCGGTTTCTCCACTAGCAGGTCATCAGTCTGTTCTAGTAGGACGTACATGATGCTCTGAATGGCCTGAGCCTCGGCTTCAGGCTCCATGGTGCTGAGCATCATCTCATTCTCTGCTTTCACATGAATGAACACTTTCATATCGTCTTCAAAGAGTACGTCCAAGAGCTCTGAGGTGATGATTCTGCGGGCCTTGGCACCACTTTCTGAAATGAATGTAGATCAAGTTAAATTCCTGCTTTTATATGAACTGAACATCAGTAGTTTCTCCATCTTTGGAGACTTCAGGCGCCATGATTTTGAGCATCATCTCGTTCTCTGCTTTCATGTCAATAAACACTTTCAGATCTCCACCAGTGTTTGGTCTCAGATTATCAGTTCTGTATTTTCTTTCCTCACCTTCAGCTGTCCTGACTGGTTTTGGGTCATCAATGCAAAAGGCCATGAGGTCAGCAATGGCCTCAGCCTCACTGCTCATCAGCTCATCTGCATTTAGAACCACATGTCCATTCAAATGTCATTCAGTGTGTTGATATTGTTCAGTGTTTGTGAGGAGAGAGAACACACCTGATATGATAAAAGGGATTCTCCTTCTAAAACTAACATTTTTCACTAGAAACCATCATTCAGCACAAAAATCTCATTCACCCCTAAAAATCAGCAAGGCTGTTTATGCTTTACTGCCGCGAATGGCTGTGGATCACCAGGGATCAGACTTGTTCTCTCTTGATGAGTAAAGACAGGATCCTAAGCATAATTAAACATGGGGTTCCTCAGAAGCATATCCTAGTTTTGTATGCAGGAATGAAAAGTAATGAATGCTACAAATGTTGCTTTGCTGTGCTCTGTACTTTACATCCATCACATCAGGCTGACACACTGTCTCCACATCATCTTGGCTGGGTTGAAAGGAGAGTGGCAGAGGTACAAGTGCCCTGGTTGACCAAGTATGATGGGTTGTGTGCTGTGATTGATTGTGAGGAATTCCTGGGTCAATAACCTGGGAACGGGACTGCAGCCATGACACCTGCATTTCATCTCTCTAGCTGATGGTGAGTGAGGTCTTGTGTTAAACAGAAGGCTCAGATGATCTGTTTTTGCTTTCGTCCTGGAACCTTTCCTGGCTATAATAAAGGGAGTTTAAATGTTCAGTGTGCACTTCACCTAGAGCCCAGCGCACCTTTAAATGGAAATCACACTATTCCTACAGGATCCATTTAATGAAGAAGAAAGATTGGTTTCTAACTGTGGGCTTACATGCTGTGGGTGCACAGATATTCACAAGAATGATCAGAAATGGCAGGTGTAGCTTAGATTTGCTTCTAATCAGCTGTAAAGGTGCAGCCCTCTACGGATGAATGTACTGGCTGTCGTGCCGTCTGTTGTTGTCTGTTTTGTCTGCACTTGTTGCCCCGTGTCATGTCTTATGTTGTCTTGTGTCTTGTCTTTAATTGTACATGTACATGTAATTAGGACATGTAAGTCGCTCTGGATAAGAGCGTCTGCTAAAAATGCCGTAAATGTAAATGTAAATGTAAATGTCTTGTGTCTTGTCTTGTGTGTAGCACCAGGGTTCTGGAGGAACATTATTTCGTTTCAATGTGTACTGTGTATATGGCTGAAATGACAATAAAATCCTACTTGACTTGACTTGCCTTGAAGTGGAGAGGCTAAAGAACAGTCTGACGAGAAGGAGAAGCAGGTAGTGTCTTTAGAGACTGAGCTTAAGCAACTGAGGGAAGCTAAAAAGAGCGTGCATCCTGAATCCACTCCCAACAGTAAAGCAGAGCAACAGAAGAGGGAAGAAGAACCTGACAGAGAAGGTTAGGTGGTGTCTCTTCGAGAACAGCTAGAAAGTGCAAAAGCCAATGTGAACGAGGCACAGAGCTCAGTGCAGCAGCTGCAGGGCAGTCTTGCAGAAAAAGAGAGCCGAGTGAAGATACTGTTGGAAGAGCTGAAGAGACTACAGGGAGAGAAGGAACAGCAGGAGTATGCAGCAGAGAACAGAGCAGCCATTTGAAACCCTGAGAAAGATGCTCATCTGATTTCTCCGGGGGAGGAGCTCCAGCACTTACAGAAAGTGGGATTTCTGAATCTGAGTCTGGCCTTCTCTCAAAAGACTCTGCACTGGGCAAAACAGATTCCAAAAAAGCAGGTTGGAGGGTGAGAGTGGAGAGGAGGTGGAGGGCTTCTGTGGGCTTCTGCACAGTAGGTGCCATTCAGGAAGACCTGGAGAACTATTCTTCAAATAATCTAGCTATTGTAATGTTTATTCTCGAGCTGCTCTAACAGAGGAGAGATCACGCCTGGAGTTGAGTCCCCGTTCAGAGAGGACGGGTCAAGACCAGTCAAGAGACCAGTGAAGAAGATCTGAGCTAAGCACCACAGTCTGATCTAACGAAAACCCCAGGCTTCAGATAATCATTGTTTTTCCCTCACCAAGGTTTTTCTCCAGTCAGAATGATGTAAAATGGATTTGTATACATTTACAAACATTAATACATATGCATACATGCTGTGTACATTTTTACTAAGAAGCAGCTGAAATTAATAGAAAGCCCATCATTTAGAAGACATGCTGCTGTAATTGTAGAGTATGATTACTCAATTACACGATTAATTACATGGATGAATACATGAATATTGTTGACTTTCTGTAGTGATAGAACTGAGTCTGCACATCTGAAATTGTACCTTTTTTTTCAATGAGAAATAACGATTGAGATTTTGGAAAGAAGG
>CM029382.1:122085-144195 GCA_017165825.1 Hepsetus odoe
TGTACTCATTACAGTCCTGTACTCACTGTGTACTCATTACAGTCCTGTATTCACTACAGCCCTGTACTCACTGTGTACTCATTACAGTCCTCTAGTCACTGTGTACTCATTACAGTCCTGTACTCATTACAGTCCTGTACTCACTGTGCACTCATTACAGTCCTGTACTCAATACAGCCCTGTACTCACTGTGTACTCATTACAGTCCTGTACTCACTACAGTCCTGTACTCACTGTGTACTCATTACAGTCCTGTATTCACTACAGCCCTGTACTCACTGTGTACTCATTACAGTCCTGTACTCACTACAGTCCTGTACTCACTGTGTACTCATTACAGTCCTGTACTCATGATAGTCCTGTACTCACTGTGTACTCATTACAGTCCTGTACTCACTGTGTACTCATTACATTCCTGTACTCATTACAGTCCTGTACTCACTGTGTACTCATTACAGCCCTGTACTCCCTGTGTACTCATTACAGCCCTGTACTCCCTGTGTACTCATTACAGTCCTATACTCACTGTGTAATCATTACAGTCCTGTACTCACTGTGTACTCATTACAGCCCTGTACTCACTTTGTACTCATTACACAGTAATAGGGTGGTGCATTGTGGGAAAGAGACCCAGACTGAACGAGCAGCAAACTTTGCGGCCTCGGACACAATGCTTTCTTGATAAAACTTCCACATTTAACGTAAGTGTTACCATGACATCCTCTTTTGTGCTGTGTTTGTCGTGTGGCATGTACAGCGTAGACTGTCCGTCCAACTATGTAGATTCTTATACCTGTAAGAAATGCATAACTGTAATGCAGTTGGAGGACAGGATTCGTGTTCTGGAGGGGCACATTAGCACTTTATCACAGCGTAGTCAGACCGAGGGACGCGTAGTTCTGGCTCAGTCGGAGCCGCTGGCCGAGTTAGACTCGGCTGTAGACCCTCCGGGCCCAACCATAGCCGGTTCGGAGCCAGCACCAGTGGCATGTCCAAGGGAACGCTGGGTGACCGCCAAACGGGGGTCCAGGAGTGCAAAGAACGGACCTCCTGCACACCAGTCTTCAATTCGGCTGACGAACAGGTACTCTGCTCTCGGCAGCGCGCCTGCTGAAGCGGAGAAGGTGCTCATAATTGGCGACTCGATTGTTAGGAATGTTAGCGTTCCTAGCTGTCCAAAACCAGCAGTTTCGGTGAAATGCCTCCCCGGGGCCAGAGTTTCTGACATCGAGGCACAATGTGACTCTTACTCCAGCAATGCAGTTCCTACTTTGGTTGTTCACGCTGGAACTAACGATATAAAGTCCCAACAATCCAAGGTATTAAAGAGGAACTTCATCTCTCTGTGTTCAAAAGCTGAAACTAAATGTCAGAACTTAATCGTGTCTGGTCCCTTGCCAATTCTCTTTAGAGGAGATGTAACCTACAGTAGGCTGCTCTCTTTCAACCGCTGGCTAGAGACTTGGTGTGCATCCAAAAGCATCGCCTCGAGCAACGCCATCGCTTCATCCGAGGCAGGATCCCCCCCGCACCCAAAAAAACACAAAAACGCAAAAACCCAAAGAAACCCAAGGGACTCGAGAGAGAACAAACAAAACCCAAAAAACCCAGGAGAACTAAAAACTCGAGAAACTCCGCCGCCTCCGCGGTGAAGCCGGAACCCCGTGAGCTCCTCTCGGAGGAGACACGCGAGCCGGAATCGCAGGCCCGCAGGCCCGCAGGCCCGCATCCCGCAGCGCCTACGTGGGAGCCAGCTCCCGTGCCCCTCCGCACCGAAGGAACTCACGGTCCGCGAAGTCCCCTTCCGGGGGAGAGACCCGCGTCCTGCTCCGATTCACTGAGTCATTCTGTCACGTGGCGGGGGGCGGGGCTCGCACACAGGTGCCCAGCGACCTCGCTGGCACCGGCGCGTTACAGATGCCCCTCCCCAAAGGCGCCTACTCCGGGGCGCCAGATCCTGCCTCATCCGAGGCAGGATCCCCCCCGCACCCAAAAAAACACAAAAACCCAAAAACCCAAAGAAACCCAAGGGACTCGAGAGAGAACAAACAAAACCCAAAAAACCCGGGAGAACTAAAAACTCGAGAAACTCCGCCGCCTCCGCGGTGAAGCCGGAACCCCGTGAGCGCTGCTAAGCATTAGGTCTGATTTAGCGCTCCATATCCTATTAATTTACAGACCTCCAGGACCATATGCTGCCTTTATTAATGAATAATTAAATTCATTTCAAAACAATCTGCTCTCTGACTTGGTTGTTAGGTTTTCTAGATTCGTGATGCTAGGCGACTTTAACATACATGTTGATACAGAGACGGATGCAGGTGCCAAAAGCTTCTTAACACTCCTCGATTCTGTCGGTTGCACTCAGCATGTATCAGGACCTACCCATGTACAAGGACACACGCTAGATCTAATTATCTCGTATGGACTTGACGACGATGCTGTACTGGTCCGCTGTAAATAAACTTTCTGACCATTAACTTTAATCACGTTTGAGATTACTATGTCTCCACCGTACCTCAGTGAAAGGACTAGTACAACACGACACCTAAACAGGGCTGAATGTATCCAGTTCATGGAGGCTGTAACAGAGATAGATTTCACCTGTAACAAAACTGTAAATGACATCACCGACATGTACAATACAGTAGTTGGGCAGATCATGATCAAGTAGCCCCAATTAAGATAAAGAAGGTCAGGAACATCAGCCTCTCCTGGTTCAGTGACCACACACGGGCTGCTAAGCGCAGGAGTGCCGTGAAGCTAGAACGCAGATGGAAGACAACAGGTCTCCAAGCCTCTCAAGTTTCTATGGTTAATAAATTAAACAATATAAAGAAAGCTCTATATAGTGCTCATACTGAAGTCCTATTCAAAGCTTATTATTAGAAACAAACATAACCTTATGTTATTTCAGACACTAGCTCAGCTAACAGACAAAACTGATAAAAGGCCAGCATGTAGTATTACTAACGATAGGTTTCTTAAGTTTTTTAATGATAAAATTAACAACATTAGGCTCAAAATGTGCCCTATTAGCCCTCAGCAATCATTACCAGAACAGTGCTCACAATATTTTTAGTGATTTTAATCTCATTGATAACTCTGAGCTGTTTTCCTGTTTATAACCAGTACAAAGTCCACAACCTGTCGGTTAGATCCATCCCAACCAAGCTCCTGAAGAAACAGCAGTGGTTTATACAGCTTAAAAAAACCCTAACCTTCGCTCACAAGTAATTATAGACCTATCTCTAATGTCCAGTTTCTCTCTCTAAGATTCTAGAAACTAGTTGAGACAGCTGCAGTCATATCTAGACACGCATAACCTCTTGAGATAAATTCCAATCAGGCTTCCGACATGCATAGCACAGAAATTGCTCTAACTAGGTGGTGAATGATATCATGGTCTCAAGTGATGCAGGAAACATCACTGTTCTTGTTCTGTTAGATCTTAGTGCTGAGTTCGACACGGTGGATCACTCCATTTTAGTAAATAGGCTTCACTCCACTGTCGGCATTAGCGGAACCTTGGCCAGCAAATGGTTCAACTCTATCTCGAAACCGTTACTACTTCATCCAAATGGATGGTGCTACTTCCCCCTCACCTATGTCACTAGTTAACTGTAGAGTCCCTGAGGTGAGGTGTTGAGCCCAGTACTCTTCTCCTCTACATGCTCCCACTAAGCACTATTATACGGAAGCATAATGTGAATTACCACTCTTACGCTATTGACACTCAGCTATACTTCTCTGTTAAATCATGCTTGATAAAGCATCAACACGGCCTTGCTAATTAGCTCCTCAGTGATATTGAGTTGGATGAATAACAACTTCTCTCACTAAACCCGAAAAAACTGAGCTGCTCTTGTTTTGTAGTAGTGATGTAGACAGGGCCAACTTCATTTCGCATATCCGGAGTGCAGGGTTGAAGTTTTCAGTTGAAGTACTCTGTTTTTGTAACCTTGGTGCTATTTTCGATTCAAATCTTTGTTTAATCCCCATGTGTGCTGTGGCGAAGACATGCTTCCTGCACCTTGGACATTTGCCAAACTCACAGCGTTTTCTAATCCAATGAAGACCACGTAAAAAGTAGTACATGCATTTGTATACAGTAGATTAGATTACTATACCCTACTTTCTGGGAAGCTCAGGGCACATTAAGCACCTGGCGCGTTCAGAACACAGCTGCTAGGATTGTTAGCAGGGCAGGAAGTGCGATACATAACTCCCATACTCTCCTCGCTTCACTGGCTTCCTGTTAGGTAGGGCTGACTTCAAGATCCTCTCTTAACCTACAAGGCACTTAAAGGTCTTGCCCCAATATACCTAACTTGAACTGCTTAATACCTATACACCCCTAACATACTTAGATCCCAGAATAAAGATCTCTAATTGTCCCTCATAAATAAATGTATAGGAGCTGAGCTTTTTCAGTTACAGGGCCCCTAGATTGTGGAACAGCTTGCACTGCTTCTGTGCGGGATGCGATTCAGTCTCAGTCTTTAAATGCGGCTGAAGACTTATGGCTAGTTTGAAGCTTACCCACTTTCCAATCACCATAGTGCACCACTACTAATGTCGCTGGTGCTGCTGTACATGCCATCGCACTGTTGTTTCATTTCTGTCTGTCACTACTGGATCCTGCTCATTACTGACCCCCTCATTCCATTTCTCTCCCCACATGTCCGAGGGGGCCCGCTGTAGTCATCTACTGAGTCCAATGCGAGCCTATCATCTGGTCTGTGTTGATGCATCTGATGCGCCGGGGACCCTGGCGGCTCACTCCGGTCTGGAAGAAACCTGGGACTCCTCACTGATCCTTGAGTCTAAAGCAAACTAACTTTGTACTGTTAGTATGCCCAAGGGGTTGGGTAGCGGTTGACCTTGGACCCTCAGAGGTTTTTTCTCCACACAGTGGAGTTTTTGGTTCCTCTCCTCCATAGTCGTCCAGCTTTAACATCTATTACTGTAAGCTGTTCCATCATGACCATCAATGTAAAGTGCTGTGGGGGCAACTTTGTTGTAAAGCTATACAAGAATAATTGAATTGAATTGAATTGAATGCTAGGAATTATTCACAATACAGTATGAATTATTTATTAGTTACACTGAAATATTCACAATGAACAATAACATGCTCAGAATCTAACATGAAATATTCAATATGCACTATATATTCCTCATTATCCACTATGATTTACACAATATCCACTAGGAATAATATAATGTTTATATAATTATGAATTATAAAATATATCTTATGTTATTCAGTATTTACTATGTATTGTTTAATATCTAAAATAGATTATTATCCAGTTTGAATTATTCAATATCTACTATGTACTATTCATTAACCAGTATGAATTATTTAGCATCTGCTGTACATTATATAAATAAACATATGCCTTATTCAGCATCTACTATGAATTGTTAAATATCCATTATGATTTATTAGTGTTACTTTAATTCTCTATTGTTTCTTTTTCAGCTTCTGCTATGAATTACACTGAATCCACTATGAGTCATTCTGTATTTACTATGAATTATTGGGACTATTCTCTTAACTGGCCAATCAGGGAGAAGGTTATTTACAAAGTCGACCAATCAGAGCTTCAGGTCACTGTTACTCCAGTCTTATGACTAGTTGAGCTGCTCAGTCCAGCAAGAGACTTACTCGGCTGCCTTTTAACCCTTTTCAGTCTCTGGTTTGTCAAGAGGTTTTACATTTTCCATGTTTATATTTTAATTTTTAATTTACCAGAGTGTTTAGTATTACGTATAGTCACAACACAGAATAATCACAGTGTGTCCCCGTCCTTAAGCCCTGTGTGAGCTGGGATGGACTCCAGCACTCCCCCGTGACCCCGCTTAGGACAAGCGGCAGAAAATGACTGACTGACTGACACCATCATTCTCCTCCAAAAACCATCATCCATCCATCCATCCATTTTCTTCCGCTTATCCGAGAATTAGGGTCGCGGGGGCAGCAGCTCCAGCAGGGATGCGAAATTCCCTCTCCAGCCACTTCTTCCTGCTCCTCAGCGAATCCAAAGGGCGTTCCCAGGCAGCCGAGAGACATAGTCTCTCCAGCATGTCCTGGGTCTTCCCCGGGGTCTCTTTCCGGTGGGACGTGCCCGGAACACCTCACCAGGGAGGCGTCCAGGGGGCATCCTTGCACTAGAGTTTCTCCTTCTAAAACCAACATTCTTCACCAGACACCATCCTTCAGCACACAACACTCTTTCATCCTACAACATCCACCAAGCCTGTTTATGCTCGACTACCACGCGGGCGGCGTGGGATCACCAGGATCAGACTTGTTCTCTTGGTGAAGACAGGGCCCGCAGCGTAATTAACCATGGGGTTTCCCAGAACCACCTCCTAGTTTTATATGCAGGAATGAAAAGTAATGAATGCTACAAATGTTGCTTTAACATGCTCTGCACTTACATCCCATCACATCAAGGCTGACATTTTGTCTCATGTCATCTTTGGATCAAAAGAGAGTGGCATAGGTGCAAGTGCTTGGTTGAATCTGTGCTTTATTATGAAACAAAGCAAACTGAAAACCGGTGCTCCAAACAATGAAGGGACAGTGTAGGGTCAGCGTGGCAGTCCTTGTATACCTGGTTGACCAGGTGTGATGGGTTGATTGCTGTGACTGGTTGTGAGGAATTCCTGGGTCAGTAATCCGGGCAAAGGGACTGCGGCCATGGCCGGCGACACTCCACATGTCAACTGCATTTCATCTCTCTAGCTAATGGAGAGTGTGCCTTGGGGCAGCTCTGTTGTGAAAGCCCCTATACAAGAATAAATTGAATTGAATTGAACTGAAGTCTGAGTGGCTTGTGTTAAACAGAATGTTCAGATGATCTGTTTTTGCTTTCGTCCTGCAACCTTTCCTACCTAAAATAAAGGGAGCTAAAATGTTCTGTGTGCACACTTTACCTGGAGACAGCACACATAAAAATCACACTATTTAATAAAAAAGAAAGATTAGTTTCTTTGTAGGCTTTACATACTGTGGGTGCACAGATATTCATAGAATGATGATCAGAACGCAGGTGTAGCTTAGATTTGCTTCTAACCAGCTGTTAAATCAATATTTTATATGACCCCCATCATTCTTCAGCACAGCTTGAAATCTCTTAGCCAAGCTTGATTGCTTAAGTTATCTTTAAGAACTTCTCCATCCTTCTTGAAGGACATTCCAAAGCTCTTCTTTGGACATCGCTGCCTTTGGTTCAGTTCTCAGTGGATATGAGCCCACACTGCTTCTGAAACTGCTCAGCTACAGGGACTGGACTGACAATGAGAGACAAATCATGAGGACATAGGTGTGCTTCATTGGGGCAGGATTTATAAATCCCAATGAGCAGAGAAGTTCTGTATGTTTGGTTATGTTGAGTATAGTTAATAAAGTTAAATACACAAATATGTCTACCACAACAGACCAGCGTTACAATGTGGCCGACACAAAATTGGAAGTGGCTTGTAGGGTAAGACAATCCAGGGAGCGAGCAAGAGCAAGTTGGCCTCTGTTGGCCAGCCTCACAGAGACTGTGCGGTGAATGGCGACCTTTGCACCTGAAGCTCCATTCACGTTTTGCTGGTTTCTTTGCAGAAGCCTGAAGTGTGCCCGGAGGAAATGCGTTTCAGTTCTCCAAGCACTGGTCTCCATAGAAAGCGGAAACAAGGTGGTACCAAGCAGTGTAGGCAGGCACAGAGCTCAGTGCAGGGCTGCAGGGCAGTCTTGCAGAAAAGAAGGAAAGCCCGAGTCAAGGCTGCTGGAAGAGCTGAAGCAGCTACGGGAGAGAAGGAGCAGCGGGAGCTTGCAGATCGCAGAGGTAGAGGCCATTTGAGAACCCTGAGAAAGATGTAATCCCCAGTTTCTCCAGGAGAGGAGCTCCAGCAGTTACAGAGAGTGGGGCTTCTTAATCTAAGTCTGGCCTCCTCTCAAAAGACCCTGCACTGGGTAAAACAAGACCAGTCCAGAGACCAGTGAAGAAAAGCTAACTTAAACCCCGAGCTTCATATACTCACTGTGTTTCCCTCATCAAGGTACAGATTGTCAGATTGATGTACAATGACTCTGAAATGTTAATTTTTAATAAGAAGCAGCTGAAATGAATAGAAACCCCAACCTTCAGAAGACATGCTGCTGGAATTTTACAGTATAAGTGAAAAAATTGAAAGTGACAACCCTTGTCATTGCGAGTCACAGCACAGCAAGAGTATGAACCACAGCGAAATTGGACCTCTGCTTTTAACCTTACATGCACACAAACACCGTGCAGCAGTCGGTATCATTGAAAGCACGAGGAGCAGTGACCTTGCTCAGGAGTACCTCAGGGCAGCAACCTTCTTGTGGGGAATCAGACCCACAATCTTCAATGCAGGGCAATTCCTAACCACTGGGCCACGCTGCCCCAGTATAATTATTCAATTACACAATTAACTACATGGTTAAATACACTTGAATATTGACTTTCTGTAGTGATGGAACTGAGTCCATCTGAAGTGTACCTTTTTTCAATGAGAAATAACGATTGGATTTTGGAAAGAAGGGAGGCAGGGCAACCTGCCTGGTTCCCAGGTTCCCAACAACAGACCCTGATTTAGAAAAAGCGTAACACAAGTGTCCCATCCCTGATCCTGGAACCTCTGTCCTGTTTAGATAATCACTGCTCTCCACACATCTACTCCAGGTAATCAGGAGGTGAAGGAGACTCACTGGGCTGTAGTGGGTGTTAAAACGGGAGCAAGGACAGTGTGTCTCAGAGCAGGACTGAAAACACTGTGCAGGGATTGGTGGGATTCCATTAGTTCCTGCTCAGAAGGACATAGAACTGATCACATGAATCTTGGTACGCGGATCTCCAGAAAACACCTCTGATCACCAACACAGTGATAAAGTAGAGATAAGCCACATCTTCCTATAATGGGAGATCTCATGAGGATTCAGTGAAGGAGCTGAAAGTGTCCCAGTAAAAATAAGAGGCAGAAATGACAGTAATGCTTTGCTTTAATTCATGCTTCATTTTGTCTGCATGTAACTATATTATCTAATGTGTGTGTGTGTGTGTGTGTGTGTGTGTGTGTGTGTGTGTGTCTATTTACATATGTGTTTATGTGAGAATATGCGTGCTGTGTTTGTCACGTTTTTTTTTTTTTTTTTTTTTAAAGGAGGGTCAGGTGAATGGGGCTGGGGTGCGGTTTGGGGTGTGGTTGGAGGAGTGGTGGGGGGGTGGTTGGAGTTTGTTGGGGGTGTGGTTGGTGCAGGTGGTTGAGGGGTTGAAGATGGGTAAATCAGTTCCCAGATCTCCAGGTGGTCCAAGTTCCACAGGCCAAACTCATCTCTCTGCCATAAGTAAAATCTTTTTCCTCTCCACTCTCCAGCACACGTCCCTCTTCCTCCATGATGTTGTCTCTCTCTCTGTAAACGAATGAATGAACTGAAATGTCTAAACTTGTTTACAGACATCAACAAGGCGAAAACTAGAAATAAAAGTTCTGTTATTGAGGAACCATGACTAGAGCTGGAGGTTCTTTTATTGAGCACCATCACTAGAATTGAAGGTTTTGATATTAAGGCCTCATCATAGGGCAGAGGTTTTGATATTGAGAGACCATATTAAATTGGAAGATTCTGTAACTGAGGACAGTGACTTGAACTTGGACCCTAAATCCAACCCCCTTACTTGTCCTCCGTTCTTCTCATTCTTTCCCTTCTTCTCAAAGACTCTTCCTGTCCTCTGATGATCCTGTGGTGGACAGGGTCCTGCTCTAGGTGGGGAATAGTTCAGAGATCTTAAATAAATCAGAAGGATAAATAACAAATAAATACATGAAGAAATGCTCCTCACAAAGTTCCAAAGTTTAGAATGCAAAATTAGGACCATGCCTGTTCTCACTATAGGAGCATCCTGTATCTTCTCCTCTGATGGTGAATTTTCTTTTTGTAAATGATTTGCGACCTCTACCCTAGTTTCCTCTCCTGGTCTTCTTTTTTGGTACCAGGAGATTCGTCATCAACTACATCTGTTGAAGAGAAGAAAATAATGAGAGTGACACCATTCCCCAGTAATGTTTGAAATTTAAATACATTTTCCTTCAAGAAGCCACCATCACATTAACACCATAGTTTTTCTATTGTTCTTTCATTTACTGCTCAAAGGCTGAAGTTTGGAGGCTCAGTCTCCAGTGGGTTTAGTTCCCTAGTGCTGGTTTGAGGTGAGCTTCCGAGCTTACTGTCATGGTCTGCAATGAGAAGAATTCATTAGGTAAGTCTGGTTCTCAATAATATGGGATCTTTTAACAGACAGTCTTCTCTCATGTATCTGCTCCACATCATTACATACTGCAAGTTTAAGCTGTTTAAGTTTCTATTCTGACCATGTCCATCACTCACCAGGACTGGCTGCAGGACATGTGCACATGTGGGCCATGGAGATAGTTTCTTTCTGCCTGAGATGGGAGGTTGTCCCTGTCCAGAAGACGCTCACTCCATTACAGCCTGCAATTGGGCCTCCACTGGCTTGATGTCTGCTGTAAAATGAATAAAGATGATTAGATAAATGAACAAATATTCATAAACATGACAGCTTCACTTGTCAGCTGTTTTGATTGTGTCATTTACTGCCCAGATGCTGGTCATGAGCTCTCTGGACATCTTCCAGGATGATGTCCAGAGGCTCCAATATTTATATGGAGAACACATCCATCTGTAGCTGATCTCCTGTTTTAATATCAGTATTAATAAAATGTGTCAGATGAACCCACTCCATGATGTTAAACATGCTTGGGGTTTCTACTCACCTTCAGGTGTGGCTGTAAAGTCATCCACATCAACCACAGTCAGTGCAGCATCAGTGGGTGCCGACTTTTGGGCCTCTATTTCACCATCAAAAAACATTGTTCATTAAAACTTATTCATAATGGATGTGAAGTAACTATTGATGCTTCATAAACTTACACTCAACATGAAGTGTTTGAAACTGAGTCAGCTTTCACCTTTACAACCACCTAGCAACACCTTAGTGACCACTTCCAGCAGATAATCAGACTTTCAGCTGCCGACTTGTTTATTTGGAATCAACTGATGAATCAATTTGTCCCATTTAATGTCTGATGCTTATGTCCTGTACTTACCCAGACTCTGGTCCAAGAGGGCTCTGGGCGTCCTCGGCTCTGCGTCCAGGAGCTCTGAGATGCTGGTCCTCCAGGCCTCGGCTTCACTTTCTGAAACATTTTCGAGAATTGAATGCAGACCAAGTTAAACTCCTGCTTTTATATGAACTGAACATCAGTAGTTTCTCGCTACAAATATGTTAATATATCTGTCTGCTGTCATTCCTCACCAGGCGCTGGTCATGAGCTCTGGACATCTTCTGTGATGATGTCCGGAGCTCAATATTAATCGGAGAATCAGCATCCTTCTGTACCTCTCCTGTTTTAATGTCAGAATGAATGAATTTATTTGGCAACCTAACTCACATCATGAAGTTAAACATTTTTGATGGGTTCTCACCCTCAGTTGTTGAGTGGCAGGGCTGTCCAGAAACCTCCAAAGAAAAGCGTCCATTGTAGATCTGCTTCAGCCTCTGCTGCAGGCAGCTGCAACTTTTAGAGCTCTATTGATAACATCAATTAATATTTTCATTAACACTTGTAATTTTGGATGTGAAATAATTTTTGATGCTTTAAGAACTTGCAAAATACATGTAAAGTACATTTTACAAATCTGAGGTTTCTAATTAAGCCATTTGTCTGCAGCTACCTGTGATAACATAAAAGCATAGCAACACCTTAAGACAAGGCTTTCACCCTGTTTCCTGAGATAGCACAAATACACCTTGTAACCATCTATTTTTTTGTGCTGAAGCATGAGAGAAGCAGGAGAGACTAACGAGCTGAGCACAAACTTTCCTTTACATCCACCTAGCAGCGCTATAGTAACCCTTCCAATAGCAGATTATCAGACTTTCTTAACTTTAATCTTATTTATTTTGAATCAATTTATGTCCATTTAATGTCTAATTAACACAATGTTCTGTACTCACCGAACTCTGGTCAAGAGCTCTCTGGACGTCCTTGAAGGAGTACGTCCAGGAGCTCTGAACCTCTGAGTCCTCAAGGCTAGCATCGCTTTTCTGGAATATTTTGAAATGGCAATGAGATAAGTTCAGCTCCTGCTTTTATATGAACTGAACATCAGTACTTTCCTCTCTCCTTCACTCACCCAGCGGTTTCTCTGCTGGCAGGTCATCGGTCTCTTCTTAGGACGTACATGATGCTCTGAATGGCCTGAGCCTCGGCTTCAGGCTCCATGGTGCTGAGCATCATCTCATTCTCTCCTTTAACATCAATAAACACTCAGATCTCCTGTGTTTATTCCCACGATATCATTTTTATTTTCTTCTCACCTTGAGCTGTCCTGTCTGGTTTCTTGGTCATCAATGCAAATGGCCATGAGGTCAGTAGCCTCGGCCTCACTGCTCATCTGCTCATCTGCAATTAGAACAACATTTCCTTTTCAAATGTCATTTCAATGTATTGATATTGTTTCATTTACTTTGTGTAGAGAGAACAAAGAGGGACAAGCTATGGAGTGTGAGCTGTTGCAGTGGGTGAAAGTTCATGGAGATCTTCAGTTGATTGAACTTCGTAAGTTCACATTTGTTTTATTTCTTACCCAGAAGGTTGGCTGATGTTCTCATCACAATCTAGTTGATAAACATCATGTGCTCCAGCAGGCGGACCTCAGCTTCTTCAGCTCGGTGGTGGTATCCTCTTCAACATGAATAATATCATAGTTCTCTTCCATACGATGATGCTTCAAGTTTGGTACAGTGTACATGCAGGCAATACTGTCCCACTTGAGACTGTCTCAACTGAACGATGTATTATTCAGCTTTCACTGTGAATTTTTACACAATTTTATCAGTATGAATTATTATGAATTATTTATTGAAGTACTATGAAATATACAAATGAACAGTAAAATACTCAAATTTATGATGAAATATTCAATACTCCCACTAAAATGTCTTATGTCTTATTATCCACTATGAATTATATAATAATATCCACTATGAATGATAAAATATACCCTGTAAGTTCACTATCTACTATGTAAATAATATTAAAGTATATTAATATCTAAAATTGATTGTGATCTACTATAGATCATAAGTATCTACTATTCAATATTTATGTTTATTTCAGTATCTCCTAGCATCTGTACATTATATAGTGAACACCATGTCTTATTCAGCATCCACCTGGAATTGACAATGTCCCACTATGATGTACTGGTGTTTGCTTTACTCAGTCTCTACTGTTCCTGTTTCAGCTTCCACTATGAATTACACTGAATCTACTATCAATTATTCTGTATTATTGCATTTTTGGTACTATTCTCTTAACTGACCAATCAGTTACAAGGCTTTTGACAAATTTGACCAATCAGATCCTCAGGTCACTGTGACCACTGTGAGTTTTTATGAACTGGTGTTCGGTCAACAGACTCTACTTACTTTGCCTACTTTTACCTTTCCAGTCTCTAGTTTGTTAAGATGTTCCATGTTTTGTAATTTATCTTTGGTTCAGCAATGTGTATTGCAATGCATTATAAGTCACATCAGGAAATATACAATTCCAGATTTTACTCTGTAAAGCAGGCACAATAAAAGTCCTGACAAAATAAAGAGTATTTTAGACAATTAAAATGACAAAAATCTGAAAAATTTAACTATAGTCATTTATTATAGCAGTGTAAATAATAAAACAATTATTTGCCTCTACTATATTAATATTCTTACATGCATAAAATAGTTGTACTATAAAGTATGCTCTTTTTATATGTGATATTCAAATTGCATCTCTTTTTTTGCTTTTGCTTTAAATTGTTCAGGGTTCAAAACAAATTGCTCAGTAATTTTTATGAATGATTTATTATCTATTATGATTTATATTAAAAGTATAATTTACTCACTCAAGAAGCTTTGTCCCTCATGTCCTCTATCTCCTCAACATCAAGTCCAAGAGAGAGAGACCTTGGTTTCTTGGAAAGTGTCCCTACGATCTCCAGCGTCTCAATTGATGGAAAGCTGAGACTGGAGGCAGAACCATCGGCAGATCGAGAGTTCTGCGAGATTCCTCCTCTTTGTGATGTTGGAGGTTTCTCAGATCATCCTTGTTGAGTCAGATCCTCATCTTGTGTTTCTTCAAAAGTGTACTCACCTTCTTATCCACTCATCTAGATGTTTCTTTCTCTTTCTTTTCTTCTTTCATCGACTCTGTCTCCTCTCTCCTCTCAGTGTCAGAGTCGTCCAATGGATCACAGCAGCAAGAAGTCGAAAGACATGTTAGTTAAGCGCTCTCTAAAGGCGTCTTCACGAATGATGTGAAAAAGTAGTGCCGTCTGTCAGAACTCAGCAGCATCTTTATGATGTCATAAAGAGAGTTTTCAACTACATTCTAATGTGGGTTCTGCTCCCCAAATGAAGAAGGTCAAACAGAGGCCCAGTGGTATCAAGAGTATCAAGTTAAACTTTTCTTTTGTTGGACTTCAGTGGTATCTTTATATTATTATCTGACGCATTGCTATTTATTAGAAAATGAATAAAAGTGTCTTTATTGGGAAGAAAACAAAAATAAGCCTCAATGAAGAAGTTTAGTAATGTTCAGACTTCACTTTTTCTGAACATATGCCAAAAAACTAAACAAATCATGTTAAAAAAAATGGAAAGGGGGAAATCTTTTTGACTGAAATGTGTGGAAAAAAACCCACACACACACACATTTTGCAGTTTTAGCCAAAAAGTTGAATTATTTTCTCAAATTAAACTTTAATGGTTTCATGGGACTGTGATGATTTTCAATGAATGAGAACAAAATACTGGTGGTAGGAGGGATCCGTGAGGAGCCTGGTAACCCACAGTTTGCTCTTAGGGGGCAATGAGGCTGATTTGATATAAATGTTCAAAACCATTTAAAATCCAGTTCATAAACATTCCAACACCACCCTACATCTGCTGAAGTGTATAAACATTCTTCCTTAAGTTCTAACTAAAAACAGAAGTTAATGTCTTCTGTTGTCAGATGCTAGATAAACGCTCTTGTACATTTCCATACTGAAGCGTTCTTTTATTTATTTCTTTCATCTTTTTAGAAAACACAAACATGCTCATTTCCCCATTAAAATAGCATCATCAACTTCCCCTTAAAATATTTTGAGATACTTTCAACTCCAGTTACAGTTTTTAAACAGTAACATACATAAACAGCCAATGAGCTTGTCAATCCCCCACCATCCAGCATGTAGAACCCTAGGAAGCTACCTGTGCTATTAAACTAATTAAAAAAACAAAACATTATTTGTGTGTAGTAATGTAGCATTTTTTCTGAATATTAAGACAGCTAAAGGAAAGAAAAAATCAAAACAATTAATTTGTATCAGCATTTAGCCTTTAGGCATTTCATCTTACCACATTCCACTCATCTGGCACTCACATCTGCACAATGGGTGACCACCTAATCAATATTTGAAAGTTTTGAGCAGTAATGGTTTCACAATAAGTAAGAGCTGTTCTTCACATAACTTACACTAAAATAGTCTTTTGTTGCAATAAGCATTTTCAAGAGAATAAGAAACAGGCATAGTTCATAACGTGGGTACTGAACAATGAAGGGTTATTCATTTCCACAGCTGTAAATCACCAAGGTGCCCTCGAGTGGAAGTAGCGGATGTGTAATTACCGTAAAAAGCAGATGTATTAGATGTATTGCCGACTGATGTATTATAAAGTGAGTCTAGTGTGGCCGGATCAGTCCAGTCAGTCCAGTCATTTTCTGCGCTTGTTGAGCAGGGTCGCGAAGTGCTGAGTCCATCCCAGCTCACACACAGGAGCGAGGGCAGAGGACACACCCTGGACCAGTCGCCAACCCATTGCAGGTGGCCGTATCAGCTTTGGGTTTAATTTGACCGCAAATATAAACCCTCAGCTTTGTTTATTTTCAGAGACTGAATGAATTAATTTGTACTGCCGGACATCAGAGTAACCCAGTGACCAGTTTCAGACCCAGCACGGCACGATGAAACCTACCTGTATCACTCCTACTGACCAACTGCCTTCAGGGGCGATCAGCACTAGACGTGGATATCCGTTTCTGGTAGCTTCCATGTCCTTATTATGAGGACAGTCCCACAGGAACAACTTGGGGCTTAGGGCCTTGTTTAGGAACCCAATAGTGATAGTACTAGAGGTGGGATTAAAACCAGCGACCTCTTGATCCATAGGTCCATAGGCCAGCATCCCTGTACTAGACACCTTGCACAGTACAATCTTCTTCTTCACTTCTTTCGGCTGCTCCTTTTAGGAAATTACGCCACAGCGGATCAACTGTCTCCATTTCTTCCGGTCCTCTGCATCTTCAAACCGACCACCAGCATGTCCTCTCTCACCATGTCCATAAACCTCCTCTTTGGTCTTCCTCTTCTCTTCCCCTTCCTTCAATATAATCCTCATCTCTTCTCTGCACATGTCCAAACTAACCTTGATTCTCTAACTTTGTCTCCAAGGCGTCTAACTTAGGCTATTCCCTTTATTATCTGGTTCTAATCCTGTCCATCATATCACACCCAGCCTCTACCTTAAATGCATTAGTCACTGCTGCAGATCTCACCACTGTGCCATCACATATCCTGAACTACTCTCACATACTTCTCTGTAACACCTGACTTCCTCATAAAAAACCATAACTCCTCTCTAGGCACCCTGTCATATGCTTTCTCCAAATCCACAAAGGCACAATGCAGCTCCTTCTGGCCTCCTCTAGCGCTTCTCCTCAACACCCTATCATAGCAAACATTGCATCTCTGTGGTGCACTTTAGTAACATAAAACCATACTGCTGTTCATAATCCTCTCTTTTCTTAACCTGCTTCCCACGACACTTTCCCATAATTTCATGGTGTAGTGATCAACTTTATCCTTCTATAGTTACTAGCTCATGTATCACCCTTATTCTTGAAGATGCGGTGCAGTACGCCGTCTCACTCCTCAGGCATCTTCTCCAAAGATTGTGGTTAAACAATCTGGTCGAAACTCAACTGCCATCTCATAAACATCTCCATGCTTCCACTGGTATGTCATCCGGTCAACAACCTTTCCATTCTTCATCATCTTCGCCGCTGCCCCTTACTTCCATCTTGTTTATTTGCTGCACTTCCTGGTTCACTCTTCTCACATCGACCAGTCTTCTCTCTCTCTCTCATTTTCTTCATTCATCACTTTAATCGCTCTGACCTGCTGCACATCTTTCCCAGATCTGTCTCTCTGTCTAGCCAATCGGTAAAGGTCCTTTTCTCCGTCTTTACTGTCCAACCTCTCATACAATTCACCAAACACCTTATCTTTGGCCTTCACCACTGCTTTCTTCACCCTGGATTCATCTCCTTGTACACCTGTCTACTTTCTTCATCTCTCTGACTGTCCCATGTCTTCTTTGCCTCCCTCTTCTTTTGAATACCTCCTGGACTTCTTGGTTCCACCACCAGGTTTCCTTATCCTCCTTCTTCCTTCCAGATGTCACAAGTACATTTCCTAGCTATCTGCCTTATCACTTCTAGTGGTTTAACAATCAGTAGCTCTTCAGAACTTCCCAGTGCCAGTGTTAACTCCTGCCTGAATTCCACCTTGCAGTCCTCCTCCCTCCAGCTTCCACCACTTGATCCTCGACTCTGCCCCTCACTTTCCTCCTCTTCTTGACCTCAGGCCATCCTACAGACCACCATCCTATGCTGTTTAGCTACACTCTCCCCTGTCACTACTTTGCAGTCTCAATCTTTTTCAGACTGACCCTCCTGCAAAGAATATAATCCACCTGTGAGCATCTTCCTCCACTCTTATTCGTCACCCTGTGCTCCTCCCTCTTCTTAAAATAAGTATTAACTACAGTTATTTCCATCCTTTTTGCAAAATCTACAACCATCTGACCTTCAGCATTCCTCTCCTTGACACCATACTGCCCATCACCTCCTCATCACCTCTGTTCACTTCACCAACATGACCATTAAAATCTGCACCAATCACCACTCTCTCTCCTGTTCATCTCTCTTCATCTAACTCCTCCAGAATTTTCCTTCTCTTCCAAATCTCGCTACCAACTTTTGGGACATAAGCACTAACAACATACATTATCACTCCTTGAACTTCCAGCTTCAAACTAAATCCCCTCTGACACTTCTTCACTTCCAAAACACTCTCCACATACTCTTCCTTCAGGATAACACCTACCCCATTTCTCCTTCTATCCACACCATGGTAAGGCAATTTAAACTCTCCTCAGCCGCCTGTCCTCTGCCTTCCATCTGTGCACACACACAAAAAATTTCGACCTTTCTTCTCTCCATCATATCAGCTAATTCTCTACCTTTACCAGTCATGCCAACATTCAAAGGCCCTACCCTCACTTCCACTCCTCCCCTTCTTTCTCTCATTCCCATCTGGACATGCCTTCCTCCTCTCTTCTTCTTCTTCTCCTCCTTTGGCCAACAGTAGTCCAATTTCCACCCAGCACCCTGTAGGCTAACAGCAGGTGGTGGTCGTTGTAAACCCAGACCTCGATCCGGTGCCTGTTCTGTTTTGTTGTCCGCACATGTTGATTTGGCAGGGTTTACACCGGATGCCCTTCCTGGCCAAAAACCCTCCCCATTTACCGGGCTTGGGACCCGTACGAAGAAAATACACTGGCTTGTGCATCCCTAGTGGCTGGGTTCATGGTCCAATACAGGTTTGTATTTTTGCTGTAAGAAGTTCATGGTGACCGAAAGTCTTCATCTTTGCCCCGATATCAGCCCATCGGTGTTATAAACCTCAAGCAGCATCTTCTCTGGTCCTTTTCAGTCCCATCACTTACTCACAGGATGTCGTTGCGCTGTTATCTTCAAAGCGCTGAAGCCTACCTCTGTATTCTGGATCAGCAATCAGATCAGAAGGTTCTTCCTCTTTTTGCAAAAAGAGTAGCTCATTCACTGCAGACACCTACACACGTAAATATAGTTATTCACTCCCCACGCTTGTTCCGGGCAACAGCTCAGCACAAAACAAATATTTCAAAAAGGTCTACATTTTAATTTCCCCCCAAACTATTCCTTTGAGTTAATCTGCAGTAATCAGTCATTTGCAAACCATCCATCAGAAGAATTCCAGAATACTTGATTTCAAGAAAAAATCTAGTTCTAGATGCAACAGAATAGAGATAGAAATGTAATAAGGATAAATATCTAAATACCATTTAGGTCTAAACAGTGTAAAAATGGAAAAATAAATGTACAAATATGTATGAAGTAATTACTATACTGGTAATGAGACTGAAATGTAACCAGATATAGAGTAGTCGAGTAAAGTCAGTCAGTGTTTTCCAGCAGCTTTGTCCCAAATTAAATTCATGAGAATGTCTGGAGTCCATCCCAGCTCACACAGAAGGACAGGGGACACACCCTGAACAGGTTGCCAGCCCATCGCAGGGAGGAGCATGACGGGGACAGCACCTTGCTCAAGGATACCTCAGGGCAACCTATTGGGAAGGGGTTCGAACCGCTGATCCTCTGATCATGCGGCCAACGCCCTAATCACTAGGCCACTGCTGCCCTTGACTGAGTAAAATTCTCTGTAAATACAGAAGAAAGAGGCAATGTGCAAATATGTGCAAATGACATGATGAAAAGGCATTAGGTCATCCTAATAGCCTGGTTTTTGGAGATTTTTAAACTTATGTTATGTGGAAAGAAGCTTACAGACTTGTTTCTGAATAGAATAGAATCATCAGTCTTGGGACACTGTGCCTTGGTAGTTAGAGCAGAAAGCCAGGATCAGAAGTTCATGAGTTTGATTCCCAGACCAGTGGGCTAGGAGTATCCTTCAGCAAATACCATCCCCATCATATATTGTGTGACAAAAGTGTGGGGACTGTCCGAGGTGTATTGTGGAAAGGGCCCGACTGGGCGAGCAAGCAAACTTCGGTCTCGGACTGGCGCTTTTCTTGATAAAAAAAACTACATTTGCGTAAGTGTTACCACTGACATCCTCTTTTTGTACTTTTTGTGTTTGTCGTGCGGCATGTACAGCGTAGACGCTGTCGTCCAACTATGCCAGACTCTTATACCTGCGAGAAATGTGTAACTGTAGCAGTTGGAGGACGGATTAAGTGTTCTGGAGGGCACATTAGCACTTTATCACAATGTAGTCGGGCCGAGGGGCGCGTGGTTCGGCTCAGTCGGGCGCTGGCGAGTTAGACTCGGTTGTAGACCCTCCAGGCCCAACCGTAGCGGTTGGAGCCAGCGCCAGCGGCGTGTGCAAGGGCGGCTGAGTAACCACCAAGCGGGGTCAGGGCTCAAAGAATGGTTCCTCCTGCACCAGTCATCAATTCGGCGAACAGGTGCCGCGCAATGCCGGCGGCGCGCTGCTGGCGGAGAAGGTGCTCGCCAATTAGCCACTTTCGATTGTTAGGAATGTTGGATTCCTAGCCGCCTAAACCAGCGGTTTCTGTAAATGCCCTCCCGGGGCCAGAGTCTCTGACATCGAGCGCGATTGGACTCTTATTCAGCAATGATTCTGACCTTGGTTGTTCACGCTGGAACTAACGATGTAAGTCCCAACAATCCGAGGTATTAAAGAGACCATCTCTATGTGTTCAAAAGCAGAAACTAAATGTCAGAACTTAATTGTGTCTGGTCCTTGCCAATTCTCTTTAGAGGAATGTAACCTGATAGGCTGCTCTCTTTCAACCGCTGGCTAGAACTTGGTGTACATCTAAAAGCATGACCTTCATAAATAACTGAGGAGCTCTTTTGGGAACGGCCTGGAGAAAGCTTTATAAAGGGGCCAGTCTTATCCCTAACTGGAGAGGATCATATATGCTTTCCCAAAATAGTGGCAGCAAAATTGCCTGTGACTCTTTAGAGAAGCACCACACAGGTAAGTCCTGTGATCTTTAAATCTGCATGGCCTATTATCCCTGCAGTACACTCTTGGCAGAAACCCAGAGTTTCCTTATAACCTGGCATCCCCTATGTCACACATTAGCTTAGAACCAGACTTCTCTCACCATTACCAGAGAATATCTATTCTTATTACGATAAGGAAGCAGTATAGATGCCAGTAGGGGGCTCCTAAACAGTAACCTGCTCACAGTACCCATCACCAAAACAAATAAAAGAATGTTCGCTCCTTAGGAAACAAGGCAGTGCTTATTAATGAGATGGTACTCGACACAAAGTCAGATATCTGTCTACTGACTGAAACTTGGCTTAGACCCACTGACACCATCCCCTTAGTGGAAGCCTCCCCTGATGGGTTCTCGTACCTACACAAATCACGCTCAGTAGGACGTGGTGGTGGCCTGGCTGCAATTTTTGATGAATCATTTAAGGTTGATTCAAAAACTACTGAGAGCTTCCACAAATTCGAAGTGATGCTGCTAAGCATTAGGTCTGATTTAGCGCTCCATATCCTATTAATTTATAGACCTCCAGGACCATATGCTGCCTTTATTAATGAATTTGGCAATCTGCTCTCTGATTGGTTGTTAGGTTTACTAGATTCGTGATGCTAGGCAACTTTAACATACATGTTGATACAGAGACGGATGCAGGTGCCAAAAGCTTCTTAACGCTCCTCGATTCTGTCGGTTGCACTCAGCATGTATCAGGACCTACCCATGTACAAGGACACACGCTAGATCTAATTATCTCGTATGGACTTGACATTGATACTGTACTGGTCCACTCCTTAAATAAACTTTGTTCCGACCATTCTTTAATTCTTTAGAGATTAAAATGTCTCCACCGTACCTCAGTGAAAGGACTAGTACAACACGACACCTAAACAGGGCTAAATGTGTTCAGTTTATGGAGGCTGTAACGGAGATAGATTTCACCTGTAACAAAACTGTTAATGACATCACCGACATGTACAATACAGTAGTTGGGCAGATCCTTGATCAGGTCGCCCCAATTAAGATAAAGAAGGTCAGAACTACCAGGCACTCTCCCTGGTTCAGTGATCACACACGGCTGCTAAGCGGGAGTGCCGTAAGCTAGAAC
>CM029382.1:144695-225895 GCA_017165825.1 Hepsetus odoe
AGTATTTACTATGTATTGTTTAATATCTAAAATAGATTATTATCCAGTTTGAATTATTCAATATCTACTATGTACTATTCATTAACCAGTATGAATTATTTAGCATCTGCTGTACATTATATCGTAAACACTGTGCCTTATTCAGCATCTACTATGAATTGTTAAATATCCATTATGATTTATTGAGTATTTACTTTAATTCTCTATTGTTTCTTTTTCAGCTTCTGCTATGAATTACACTGAATCCACTATGAGTCATTCTGTATTTACTATGAATTATTGGGACTATTCTCTTAACTGGCCAATCAGGGAGAAGGTTATTTACAAAGTCGAACAATCAGAGCTTCAGGTCACTGTTACTCAGTCTTATGACTAGTTGAGCTGCTCAGTCCAACAAGAGACTTACTCTGGCTACTTTTTAACCCTTTCAGTCTCTGGTTTGTCAAGATGTTTTACATTTTCCATGTTTTATATTTAATTTTTAATTTACCAGAGTGTTTAGTAATGCATTATAAGTCACAACACAGAATAATCACAGTGTGTCCCCCGTCCTTCGCCCTGTGTGAGCTGGGATTGACTCCAGCACTCCTCAGTGACCCCGCTTGGGACAAGCGGCAGAAAATGACTGACTGACTGACACCATCATTCTCCTCCAAAAACCATCATCCATCCATCCATCCATTTTCTTCCGCTTATCCGAGGTCGGGTCGCGGGGGCAGCAGCTCCAGCAGGGATGCCCAGACTTCCCTCTCTCCGGCCACTTCTTCCTGCTCCTCCGGGCGGATCCCAAGGCGTTCCCAGGCCAGCCGAGTCTCTCCAGCGTGTCCTGGGTCTTCCCCGGGGTCTCTTTCCGGTGGGACGTGCCCGGAAGGCGTCCAGGGGGCATCCTAATCAGATGCCCGAGCCACCTCATCTGACTCCTCTCGATGCGGAGGAGCAGCGGCTCTACTTTGAGCCCCTCCCGGATGACTGAGCTTCTCACCCTATCTCTAAGGTCCAGACACCCTGCGGAGGAAACTCATTTCGGCCGCTTGTATTCGCGATCTCGTTCTTTCGGTCACTACCCACAGCTCGTGACCATAGGTGAGGGTGGGAACGTAGATCGACTGGTAAATTAAGAGCTTTGCCTTCTGGCTCAGCACCTTCTTCACCATGACGGACCGATGCAGAGCCCGCATCACTGCAGAAGCTGCCCCGATCCGCCTGTCCATCTCCCACTCCATTTTACCCTCACTCGTGAACAAGATTCCGAGATACTTAAACTCCTCCACTTGGGGCAAGGTCTCACTCCCAATCCTGAGAGGGCATTCCACCCTTTTCTGATTGAGGACCATAGCCTCAGACTTAGAGGTGCTGATTCTCATCCCAGCCGCTTCACACTCGGCTGCGAACCGATCCAGAGAGTGCTGAAGGTCACGGCATGATGAGGCCAACAGGACAACGTCATCTGCAAAAAGCAGTGACCCAATCCTGAGCCCACCAAACCACAAAGTCGATCATTGAACTGCGGCCTAGGGTGTCCTGGTGCCAGGTGCACATGTGGACATCCTTATGCCTGAACATGGTGTTCGTTATGGACAATCCGTGACGAGCACAAAAGTCCAATAACAAAACACCGCTCTGGTTCAGATCGGGGGGGCCATTCCTCCCAATTACGCCCTTCCAGGTGTCACTGTCATTACCCACGTGAGCATTGAAGTCCCCCAGCAGAACGATGGAGTCACCAGGAGGGACGCTATCTAGCGCCCCCTCCAGAGACCCCAGAAAGGGTGGGTAGTCCAGAATGCTGTTTGGCGCATAAGCGCAGACAACACTAAGGACCCGTCTCCCGACCCAAAGGCGGAGGGCCGCCACCCTCTCATCTACCGGGGTAAACCCCAACGTACTGGCCCCAAGCCGTGGGGCAATAAGTATGCCCACACCTGCTCGGCGCCTCTCACCGGTGGCAACTCCAGAGTGGAAAAGAGTCCAGCCCCTCTCAAGGAGACTGGTTCCAGAGTCCAAGCTGTGCGTCGAGGTGAGTCCAACTATATCTAGCTGGAACTGCTCAACCTCGCACACTAGCTCAGGCTCCTTCCCCACCAGAGAGGTGATGTTCCACGTCCCTAGAGCCAGCTTCTGCAGCCGAGGATCGGACCGCCAAGGCCCCCGTTTTCGGCCACCGCCCAGCTCACAACGCACCCGACCTCTTTGGCCCCTCCCACAGGTGGTGAGCCCATGGGAAGGCGGATCCACGCTGCCTCTTCGGGCTGAGCCAGGCCAGGCTCAGCCCGAGCCAGGGCCCCATGGGTGAAGGCCCGACCACCAGGCACTCGCCAGCGGGCCCCAACTCCAGGCCTGGCTCCAGAGGGAGGCCCCGGTGACCCACGTCCGTTCGAGGGAGAACGTCTTCCAAAGTTTTTATTCATCATAAGAGGTCCTCTGAACCGCTCTTTGTCTCTTCCCTTACCTAGGACCTGTTTGCCTTGGGTGCCCCTACCAGGGGCATAAAGCCCCGGACAACATAGCTCCCAGGATCATTGGGACACGCAAACCCCTCCACCACGATAAGGTGGCGGTTCAAGGAGGAGAAAACCATCATTCTCCACCAAAAACCATCCTTCTCCAGCAAAAACCATCATTCTCCAGCAAAATTAAACTTTTACATGATAAACACCAACATTTTTCAACCAAGCATCTCCATGCTCCTCCAGACAGCAATGTTCTCAACCTAACACCATTATGCTCCACCAAAAACAGTGCGCCACCAATACGCTCCTTCAGATAACTTTCTCAAGCACCATCATTCACCAACAATCAGTAACATTCTCCACCGAAACCTCAAATTCCCCACCACACATCAACATTCTTCATCTTGCTCCACCACATATTCCAAATCTCCAACTAAAGTTTAAGTTATCCTCCAAATACTGTCTTTCTCCTCCAAATTCCAACATCTTTCTTTAGTTATAAACACACCTGAAACTGATTGGTCACTGCGAGCAAACGTCACAACATCATGTAAACCACAACAAACTGCTTCTCTCCATTTTATCCACACACACCGAGCAGCAGTGGGCAGCCAGATCCAGCTCCCGGGGACCAGTTATGGGGACCTACTGGTCTTGGAATTGAACTTTTCAATCTCTAACCATAATAGAGTTTCTCCTTCTAAAACCAACATTCTTCACCAGACACCATCCTTCAGCACACAACACTCTTTCATCCCTAAACATCACCAAGCCTGTTTATGCTCGACTGCCACGGACGGCTGTGGGATCACCAGGGATCAGACTTGTTCTCTCTTGATGAGTGAAGACAGCGCCCGCAGCGTAATTAACCATGGGGTTTCCCAGAACCACCTCCTAGTTTTATATGCAGGAGTGAAAAGTAATGAATGCTAAAAATGTTGCTTTGCTGTGCTCTGCACTTTACATCCATCACATCAGGCTGACATTTTGTCTCCATGTCATCTTTGCTGGATCAAAAAGAGAGTGGCATAGGTGCAAGTGCTTGGTTGAATCTGTGTACTTTATTATAGAAACAAAGCAAACTGAAAACCGGTGCTCCAAACAATAAAGGGACAGTGTAGGGTCAGCGTGGCAGTCCTTGTATACCTGGTTGACCAGGTGTGATGGGTTGATTGCTGTGACTGGTTGTGAGGAATTCCTGGGTCAGTAATCCGGGCAAAGGGACTGCGGCCATGGCCGGCGACACTCCACATGTCAACTGCATTTCATCTCTCTAGCTAATGGAGAGTGTGCCTTGGGGCAACTCTGTTGTGAAACCCGTTATACAAGAATAAATTGAATTGAATTGAACTGAAGTCTCAGTGGCTTGTGTTAAACAGAATGTTCAGATGATCTGTTTTTGCTTTCGTCCTGCAACCTTTCCTACCTAAAATAAAGGGAGCTAAAATGTTCTGTGTGCACTTTACCTGGAGGCCAGCACACCTTTAAAAGGAAATCACACTGTTTAATAAAAAAGAAAGATTGGTTTCTAACTGTGGGCTTACATACTGTGGGTGCACAGATATTCATGAGAATGATCAGAACTGGCAGGTGTAGCTTAGATTTGCGTCTAACCAGCTGTTAAATCAATATTTTATATGACCCCCATCATTCTTCAGCACAGCTTGAAATCTCTTAGCCAAGCTTGATTGCTGAAGATATCTTTAAGAACTTCTCCATCCTTCTTGAAGGACATTCCAAAGCTCTTCTTTGGACATCGCTGCCTTTGGTGTCAGTTCTCTATGGAGATTATCTCACACTGCTTCTGAAACTGCTCAGCTACAGGGACTGGACTGACAATGAGAGACAAATCATGAGGACATAGGTGTGCTTCATTGGGGCAGGATTTATAAATCCCAATGAGCCAGAGAAGTTCTGTATGTTTGGTTATGTTGAGTATGGTTAATAAAGTTAAATACACAAATATGTCCTACCCACAACAGACCAGCGTTACAGTAATGACCGACCTGAAATTGGAAGTGGCTAGCCAAGGGAGAACAATCCAGGGAGCGAGCAAGAGCAAGCTCTGTTGGCCAGCCTCACAGAGACTGTGCGGTGAATGGCGACCTTTGCACCTGAAGCTCCATTCGCGATTTTGCTGGTTTCTTTGCAGAAGCCTGAAGTGTGCCCGGAGAAGTACGCTCGGATTCTCCAAGCACTGGTCTCCATAGAAGCGGAAACAAGGTGGTACCAAAAAGCAGTGTGAACGAGGCACAGAGCTCAGTGCAGGAGCTGCAGGGCAGTCTTGCAGAAAAAGAGAGCCGAGTCAAGGCGCTGCTGGAAGAGCTGAAGCAGCTACAGGGAGAGAAGGAGCAGCAGGAGCTTGCAGATCGCAGAGGTAGAGGAGCCATTTGAGAACCCTGAGAAAGATGCTAATCTGATTTCTCCAGGAGAGGAGCTCCAGCAGTTACAGAGAGTGGGGCTTCTTAATCTAAGTCTGGCCTCCTCTCAAAAGACCCTGCACTGGGTAAAACAAGACCAGTCCAGAGACCAGAGAAGAAAAGCTGAGCTGAGCACCACAGTCTGATCTAACTTAAACCCCGAGCTTCATATACTCACTGTGTTTCCCTCATCAAGGTCCAGATTGTCAGATTGATGTACAATGACTCTGAAATGTTAATTTTTAATAAGAAGCAGCTGAAATGAATAGAAACCCCAAACTTCAGAAGACATGCTGCTGGAATTTTACAGTATAAGTGAAAAAATTGAAAGTGACAACCCTTGTCATTGCGAGGTCACAGCACAGCAAGTGTGAACCACAACGAAATTGGACCTCTGCTTTTAACCCATGCACACAAACACCGTGCAGCAGTCGGTAGCTATTGAAAGCACCCGGGGAGCAGTGACCTTGCTCAGGAGTACCTCAGGGCAACCTTCTTGTGAGGGAATCGAACCCACAATCTTCCAATGCAGGGGCAATTCCCTAACCACTAGGCCACCGCTGCCCCAGTATAATTATTCAATTACACAATTAACTACATGGTTAAATACATGAATATTATTGACTTTCTGTAGTGATAGAACTGAGTCTGCACATCTGAAATTGTACCTTTTTTTTTCAATGAGAAATAACGATTGAGATTTTGGAAAGAAGGGAGGCAGAGCAACCTGCCTGGTTCCCAGGTCAACAAAAAAACCCTGATTTAGAAAAAGCGTAACACAGAGTGTCCCATCCCTGATCCTGGAGACACTCTGTCCTGTTGGAGTGTCCCCACTGCTCTCCACACACCTGCTCCAGGTAATCAGGAGGTGAAGGAGACTCACTGGGCTGTAGTGGGTGTTAAAACAGGGTGCAGGACAGTGTGTCTCCAGGAGCAGGACTGGGAAACACTGTGCAGGGTTGGTGGAGTTCCATTCAGTTCCTGCTCAGAGGACATAGAACTGATCACATGAATCTTAGTGACATAGGATCTCCAGAAAACACCTCTGATCACCAACACAGTGATAAAGTAGGAGTAAAAACACATCTTCCTCTAATAGAGTCTCAGCAGAGGATTCAGTGAAGAGGCTGAAAGTGTCCCAGTAAAAATAAAGAATAAAGAGACAAACTTTAATGCTTTGCTTTAATTCATGCTTAATTTTTGTCTGCATGTAACTATTTACATCTGTGTGTGTGTGTGTGTGTGTGTGTGTGTCTATTTACATATGTGTTTGTGTGTGTGTGTGTCTATTTACATATGTGTTTATGTGAGTATGTGTGCGTGTGTTTGTGCGTTTTTTTTTTTTTTTTTTTTTTTAAAGAGGGGTCAGGTGAATGGGGCTGGGGTGCGGTTTGGGGTGTGGTTGGAGGAGTGGTGGGGGGGTGGTTGGAGTTTGTTGGGGGTGTGGTTGGTGGAGTGGTTGAGGGTTGAAGATGGGTAAATCAGTTCCCAGGTCTCCAGGTGGTCCAGGGTTCACAGGCCAAACTCATCTCTCTGCCATAAGTAAAATCTTTTTCCTCTCCACTCTCCAGCACACGTCCCTCTTCCTCCATGATGTTGTCTCTCTCTCTGTAAACGAATGAATGAACTGAAATGTCTAAACTTGTTTACAGACATCAACAAGGCGAAAACTAGAAATAAAAGTTCTGTTATTGAGGAACCATGACTAGAACTGGAGGTTCTTTTATTAAGGCACCATCACTAGAATTGAAGGTTTTGATATTAAGGCCCCATCACTAGAACTGAAGGTTTTGATATTGAGAGACCATGACTAGAATTGAAGATTCTGTAACTGAGGGACAGTGACTTGAACTTGGACCTAAAAATCAACCCCCTTACTTGTCCTCCATTCTTCTCATTCTTTCCCTTCTTCTCAAAGACTCTTCCTGTCCTCTGGTGTTCATGTGGTGGACAGGGTCCTGCTCTAGGTGGGAATAGTTCCTGAGAGATCTTAAATAAATCCATAGATAAATAACAAATAAGTACATGAAGAAATGTTCCTCACAAAGTTCCAAAGTTTAGAATGCAAATTAGGACCATACCTGTTCTCCTTTCTCAGGAGCATCTACTGTCTTCTCCTCTGATGGTGAATTTTCTTTTTTGTAGATGATTTTGCGACCTCTACCCCTGGTTCCTCTCCTGGTCTTCTTTTTTGGTACCAGGGGGAGGTCGTCATCAACTACATCTGTTTGAACAGGAAGAAAATAATGAGTGACTGTTGTGTCTTCAGAGATTTAAAATACATTTTTCCTTCAGAGTCCCTGCATCACATTAACACCATAGTTTTTTCTATTGTTCTTTCATTTACTCACTCAAAGGCTGAAGCTGGTTGGAGAGCTCAGTCTCCAGTGGGTTTGGTTCCCTGGTGCTGGTTTGAGACTGAGCTTCCGAGCTTACACTGTCATGGTCTGCAATGAGAAGAATTCATTAGGTAAGTCTGGTTCTCAATAATATGGGATCTTTTAACAGACAGTCTTCTCTCATGTATCTGCTCCCACATCATTACATACTGCAAGTTCTAAGCTGTTTAAGTTCTATTCTTGACCATGTCCATCTTTCACCAAGGGACTGGCTGCAGGACATGTGCATGTGGGCCAGCAGAATGGACTGTTTCTCACCCTGAGATGGGAGGTTGTCCCTGTCAGGAACTGGCTCCTCCATTACAGCCTGCAATTGGGCCTCCACTGGCTTGATGTCTGCTGTAAAATGAATAAAGATGATTGAATAAATGAACAAATATTCATAAACATGACAGCTTCACTTGTCCAGCTGTTTGCTGATTTCATGTCATTTACTCACCCAGATGCTGGTCATGAGCTCTCTGGACATCTTCCAGGATGATGTCCAGGAGCTCAATGACACATGGAGACACATCCATCTGTAGCTGATCTCCTGTTTTAATATCAGTATTAATAAGAATATTTGTCAGATGAACCCACTCCATGATGTTAAACATGTTTTAGGGTTTCTACTCACCTTCAGGTGTGGCTGTAAAGTCATCCACATCAACCACAGTCAGTGCAGCATCAGTGGGTGCCGACTTTTGGGCCTCTATTTCACCATCAAAAAACATTGTTCATTAAAACTTATTCATAATGGATGTGAAGTAACTATTGATGCTTCATAAACTTACACTCAACATGAAGTACATTTGAAACTGAGTCCAAACTTTCACCTTTACAACCACCTAGCAACACCTTAGTGACCACTTCCAATAACAGATAATCAGACTTTCAGCTACTTGAAACTTGTTTATTTTGAATCAACTGATGAATCAATTTGTCCATTTAATGTCTAGTGCTTATGTCCTGTACTTACCCAGACTCTGGTCAAGAGCTCTCTGGACGTCCTCGAAGAGCACGTCCAGGAGCTCTGAGATGCTGGTCCTCCAGGCCTCGGCTTCACTTTCTGAAACATTTTCGAGAATTGAATGCAGACCAAGTTAAACTCCTGCTTTTATATGAACTGAACATCAGTAGTTTCTCCTTCTAAATATATTAATATATCTGTCTGCTGTCATTCACTCACCCAGACGCTGGTCATGAGCTCTCTGGACATCTTCTATGATGATGTCCAGGAGCTCAATGACAATCGGAGAGTCGGCATCCTTCTGTACCTGATCTCCTGTTTTAATGTCAGAATGAATAAGATTATTTAGCAACCTAACTCACATCATGAAGTTAAACATTTTTGATGGGTTCTACTCACCCTCAGTTGTGGTGGCAGGGCTGTCAGAAACCTCCAAAACGTCCATTGTGGGCTCTGCTTCAGCCTCTGCTGCAGACGGCTGCAGCTTTTCGAGCTCTGTGATAACATCAATTAATATTTTTCATTAACACTTGTTAATTTTGGATGTGAAATAATTTTTGATGCTTTAAGAACTTGCAAAATACATGTAAAGTACATTTACAAATGCGAGGTTTCTAATTAAGCCATTTATCCTGCAGCTACCTGTGATAACATAAAAGCATAGCAACACCTTAGGAACCAAAATGTTTCACCCTGTTTTCCACCTAAGATAACACAAATACACCTTAGCAACCATCTATTTTTTTGTGCTGAAGCATGAAAGCAGGAGAGACCTGCTGAAGCTGAGCACAAACTTTCATCTTTACATCCACCTAGCAACGCCTTAGTAACCACTTCCAATAGCAGATTATCAGACTTTCAGCAACTTTAATCTTATTTATTTTGAATCAATTTATGTCCATTTAATGTCTAGTGCTAATGTTCTGTACTCACCCAGACTCTGGTCAAGAGCTCTCTGGACGTCCTTGAAGAGTACGTCCAGGAGCTCTGAGACTACGGTCCTCAAGGCTTCAGCATCGCTTTCTGGAATATTTTTGAGAAATGAATACAGATCAAGTTCAGCTCCTGCTTTTATATGAACTGAACATCAGTACTTTCCTCTCTCCTTCACTCACCCAGCGGTTTCTCTGCTGGCAGGTCATCGGTCTCTTCTAGCAGGACGTACATGATGCTCTGAATGGCCTGAGCCTCGGCTTCAGGCTCCATGATGCTGAGCATCATCTCGTTCTTTCCTTTAACATCAATAAACACTTTCAGATCTCCACCAGTGTTTATTCCCACATTATCATTTTTTTATTTTCTTTCCTCACCTTGAGCTGTCCTGTCTGGTTCTTGGTCATCAATGCAAATGGCCATGAGGTCAGCAATGGCCTCGGCCTCACTGCTCATCTGCTCATCTGCAATTAGAACAACATTTCCTTTCAAATGTCATTCAATGTGTTGATATTGTTCATTGCTTTGTGTAGAGAGAGAACAAAGAGGGACAAGCTATGGAGTGTGAGCTGTTGCTGGTGGGTGAAAGTTCATGGAGATATTCAGTTGATTGAACTTCAACAAAGTTCACATTTGTTTTCATTTCTTACCCAGAGGTTGGCTGATGTTGACTTCATCACCATTCTGGTTGATAAGCATCATGTGCTCAGCAGGCCGGACCTCAGCTTCTTCAGCTCGGTGGTGGTATCCTCCTTCAACATGAATAAATATCTACAGTTATCTTCTCCACACTGATGATGCTTCAAGTTTGGTACCGTGTACATGCAAGCAATACTGTCCACTTCAGGACTGTCTCAACTGAACGTGTGTATTATTCAGCTTTCACTGTGAATTTTTTGCAATTTTATCCAGTATGAATTATTATGAATTATTTATTAAGTACTATGAAATATGCACAATGAACAGTAAAATACTCAGAATCTAAGATGAAATATTCTATACCCACTAAAAATGTCTTATGTCTTATTATCCACTATGAGTTATATAATATCCACTATGAATGATAAAATATACCCTGTAAGTCATTCACTATCTACTATGTAAATATTAAGTATATTAATATCTAAAATTGATTATGATCTACTATGAATCACTCAGTATCTACTGTTCAATATTCACTGTTTCTTTCAGTATCTCCTAGCATCTGCCGTACATTATATAGTAGACACCATGTATTATTCAGCATCCACTATGAATTGTTCAATATCCACTATGATATACTGAGTATTTGCTTTACTCAGTCTCTACTGTTCCTTTTTCAGCTTCCACTATGAATTACACTGAATCTACTATCAATTATTCTGTATTATCATTGCATTTTTGGTACTATTCTCTTAACTGACCAATCAGTTACAAGGCTTTTGACAAATTTGACCAATCAGATCCTCAGGTCACTGTGACCACTGTGAGTTTTTATGAACTGAGCTGTTCAGTCCAACAAGACTCTACTTACTTTGCCTACTTTTTTACCTTTCCAGTCTCTAGTTTGTTAAGATGTTCCATGTTTTGTAATTTATCTTTGGTTCAGCAATGTGTATTGCAATGCATTATAAGTCACATCAAAGAATAACCACAATTCCAGAATTTTACTCTGTAAAGCAGGAACAATAAAAGTCCCTGACAAAATAAGAGTATTTTAGACAATTAAAAATGACAAAAATCTGAAAAATTAACTATGGTCATTTTATTATAGTGTAAATAATAAAACAATTATTTGCACTTGCCTCTACTGTATTAATATTCTTACATGCATAAAAATGATTGTACTATACAATTATGCTCTTTTTATATGTGATATTCAAATTGCATCTCTTTTTTTGCTTTTGCTTTAAATTGTTCAGGGTTCAAAACAAATTGCTCAGTAATTTTTATGAATGATTTATTATCTATTATGATTTATATTAAAATGTAATTTACTCACTCAGAAGCTTTGTCCTCATGTCCTCTATCTCCTCCAACATCAAGTCCAAGAGACCTTGAAGAGTTTCTTGGAGAGGAGTGTCCTCGATCTCCAGCGTCTCAATTGATGGAAAGCTGAGACTGGAGACGAGAACCATCGGCAGATCGAGGAGTTCTGCCGATTCCTCCTCTTTTGCTTGATGTTGGAGGAGTTTTTTCTCCAGATCATCTTTGTTGGAGTCAAGATCCTCCATCTTGTGTTTCTTCCGAAGTGTACTCCACACACTTCTCATCCACCTCCATCTAGATGTTTTCTTTCTCTTTCTTTTTCTTCTTTCATCGACTCTGTCCTCCTCTCTCCTCTCAGTGTCAGAGTCGTCCAATGGGACATCACAGCAGCAAAGAAGTCGAAAAGACATGTTGGTTAGCGCTCTCTAAGACGTCTTCACACAGAATGATGTGAAAAGTGGTCGTCTGTCCAGAACTCAGCAGCATCCTTTATGATGTCATAAGAGTTTCAGCTTCTACATTCTAATGTGGGTTCTGCTCCCAAATGAAGGCCAAACAGAGGCCCAGTGGTATCAAGAGTATCAAGTTAAACTTTTCTTTTGATTTGGACTTCAGTGGTGTCTTTATATTGTTATCTGACGCATTGCTGTTATTAGAAAATGAATAAAAGTGTCTTTATTGGAAGAAAACAAAATGAAAGCCTCAATGAAAGTTTAATTAATGTTCAGACTACTTTTTTCTGAACATATGCCAAAAAACTAAACAAATCATGTTAAAAAAAATGGAAAGGGGGAAATCTTTTTGACTGAAATGTGTGGAAAAAAACCCCCACACACACACACATTTTGCAGTTTTAGCCAAAAAGTTGAATTATTTTCTCAAATTAAACTTTAATGGTTTCATAGGACTGTGATGATTTTCAATGAATGAGAACAAAATACTGGTGGTGGGTATCTGTGAGGAGCCTGGTAACCCACAGCTGCTCTTAGGGGGCAATAGAGGCTGATTTGATATAAGAAATATTCCAAAAACCATTTAAAATCCAAGTTTCATAAACATTCCAACACCACCCTACATCTGCTGAAGTGTATAAACATTCTTCCTTAATTCCCAACAAAAGCTTGAAGTTAATGTCTTCTGTTGTCAGATGCTAGATAGCGCTCTTGTACAAATTTCATACTGAGCGTTCTTTTATTTATTTCTTTCATCTTTTTAGAAAACACAAACATGCTCATTTTCCCCATAAAATAGCATCATCAACTTCCCCTTAAAATATTTTGAGATACTTTTCAACTCCAGTTACAGTTTTTTAAACAGTAACTTGCTTACATAAACAGCCAATGAGCTTGTCCAGTCCCCCACCATTCAGCATGTAGAACCTAGGAAGCTACTGTCCTTCAGCCCAAACTAATTAAAAAAAAACATTATTTGTACAGTAATGTAGTAATGTAGCATTTTCTGAATATTGAACAGCTACAGGGGGGGAAAGAAAAAAAAATCAAAACAATTAATTTAACATCTAAGCATTTAGCCTTTAGGCATTTCTACTTACCACATTCACTCATCTGGCACTCATCTGCACAATGGGTGGACCACCTAATCAATATTTGAAAGTTTTGACAGTAATAGTTTCTAATAGTAAGAGCTGTTCTTCACATAACTTACACTAAAATAGTCTTTTGTTGCAATAAGCATTTTCAAGAGAATAAGAAACAGGCATAGTTCATAACGTGGGTACTGAACAGTGAAGGTTATTCATTCCACACAGCTGTAAATCACCAAGGTACCCTCGAGTGGAAGTAGCAGATGTGTAATAACAAAATACAAAAAGCAGATGTATTAGATGTATTATAAAACTGATGTATTATAAAGTGTGTTTAGTGTGGCCGGATCAGTCCAGTCAGTCAGTCATTTTCTGCCGCTTGTTCCAAACAGGGTCGCGGGGGAGTGCTGGAGTCCATCCCAGCTCACACAGGGCGAAGGACGGGGGACACACCCTGGACAGGTCGCCAGCCCATTGCAGGTGGCCGTATCAGCTTTGGGTTTAATTTGACCGCAAACATTAACCCTCAGCTTTGTTTATTTTGTGAGACTATATGAATTAATTTGTACTTGCATCGGACATCAAGAGTAACCCTAGTAGACGGTTCAGACCCAGCACAGCACAGTGATACCTACCTGTATCCTCCCTACTGACCAACTGCAGCTAGGGACGACCAGCACAGGAGCATTAAGGATATCCGTTTCTGGTGACTTCCATGTCCTTATTATAGGGACAGTCCCACAGGAACAACTTGGGGCTTAGGGTTTTGTTTAGGAACCCAGTAGTGATAGTACTAGAGGTGGGCTTAAAACCAGCGACCTCTTGATCCATAGGTCCATAGGCCAGAATCCTAGCACTAGACCACCATCGCCACGGTACAATCTTCTTCTTCTTCTTTCGGCTACTCCCGTCTAGGGGTCGCCACAGCGGATCAACTGTCTCCATTTCTTCCGGTCCTCTGCATCTTCAAACCGACCACCAGCATGTCCTCTCTCACCATGTCCATAAACCTCCTCTTATGTCTTCCTCTTCTCTTTCCTTCCTTCCAATATAATCCTCATCTCTTCTCTGCACATGTCCAAACCAACTCAACCTTGCTTCTCTAACTTTGTCTCCAAGACGTCTAATTTGAGTTGTCCCTTTAATATACGGATTTCTAATCCTGTCCGTCCTCGTCACACCCAGCCTCTACCTTAAATGCATTAGTCACTCGCACTGCAGATCTCACCACTGTTGCACTGCCATCATACATATCCTGAACTACTCTCACATACTTCTCTGTAACACCTGACTTCCTCATAAAAAACCACAACTCCTCTCTAGGCACCCTGTCATATGCTTTCTCCAAATCCACAAAGGCACAATGCAGCTCCTTCTGACCTTCTCTGTACTTCTCCATCAACACCCTCAGAGCAAACATTGCATCTGTGGTGCACTTTCGCAGCATATAACCATACTGCTGTTCACTAATCCTCACCTCCTTTCTTAACCTGCTTCCACGACTCTTTCCCATAATTTCATGGTGTGGCTGATCAACTTTATCCCTCTATAGTTACTACAGCTCTGTGTATCACCCTTATTCTTGAAGATCGGTACCAGTACACTTCGTCTCCACTCCTCAGGCATCTTCTCAAGATTGTGTTAAACAATCTGGTCCGAAACTCAACTGCCATCTCCCCTAAACATCTCCATGCTTCCACTGGTATGTCTTCTGGTCCAACAGCCTTTCCATTCTTCATCCTCTTCATCACTGCCCTTACTTCCATCTTGTTTATTTGCTGCACTTCCTGGTTCACTCTTCTCACATCGACCAGTCTTCTCTCTCTCTCTCTCATTTTCTTCATTCATCAGCCCCTCAAAGTATTCCTTCCATCTGCTCAACACGCTCTTTTCACCTGTGAGAACGTTTCCATTTCTATCTTTAATCGCTCTGACCTGCTGCACATCTTTCCCAGATCTGTCTCTCTGTCTAGCCAATCGGTAAATGTCCTTTTCTCCCTCTTTACTGTCCAACCTCTCATACAATTCACCAAACACCTGATCTTTGGCCATCACCACTGCTTTCTTCGCCCTGTGGTTCATCTCCTTGTACACCTGTCTACTTTCTTCATCTCTCTGAATGTCCCATGTCTTCTTTGCCTCCCTCTTCTTTTGAATACACTCCTGGACTTCTTAGTTCCACCACCAGGTTTCCTTATCCTCCTTCTTCCTTCCAGATGTCACACCAAGTACATTTCTAGCTGTCTGACTTATCACTTCTGAAGTGGTTACCCAGCAATCCGGTAGCTCTTCAACACCTCTCAGTGCCCGTGTTAACTCCTGCCTGAAATCCACCTTGCAGTCCTCCTCCCTCAGCTTCCCCCACCAATCCTCGACTCTGCCCTCACTTTCCTCCTCTTCTTGACCTCCAAGGCCATCCACCATCCTATGCTGTTTAGCTACACTCTCCCCTGTCACTACTTTGCAGTCTCCAATCTCTTTCAGACTGACCCTACTGCAAAGAATATAATCCACTTGTGAGCATCTTCCTCCACTCTTATTCGTCACCCAGTGCTCCTCCCTCTTCTTAAAGTAAGTTTTAACTACAGTTATTTCCATCCTTTTTGCAAATCTACAACCATCTGACCTTCAGCATTCCTCTCCTTGACACCATGCCTACCCATCACCTCCTCATCACCTCTGTTCCCTTCACCAACATGACCATTAAAATCTGCACCAATCACCACTCTCTCTCCCCTGGGTACACTCTCTATCACTTCATCTAACTCACTCCAGAATTTTTCCTTCTCTTCCATCTCACAACCAACTTGTGGAGCATAAGCACTAACAACATTCATTATCACACCTTCAACTTCCAGCTTCAAACTAAATCACCCTCCCTGACACCTTCTTCACTTCCAAAACACTCTCCACATACTCTTCCTTCAGGATAACACCTGCTCCATTCCTCCTTCTATCCACACCATGGTAGAACAGTTTAAACCCTCCTCCAATACACCTGTCCTCACTACCCTTCCATCTAGTCTCTTGCACACACAAAATTTCAACCTTTCTTCTCTCCATCATAACAGCTAATTCTCTACCTTTACCAGTCATGCCAACATTCAAAGTCCCTACCCTCACTTCCACTCTCCTCCCCTTCTTTCTCTCCTTCTCCATCTGGACATGCCTTCCTCCTCTTCTTCTTCTTCTTCTCCTCCTTTGGCCAACAGTAGTCCAATTTCCACCAGCAGCCTGTAGGCTAACAGCACTGATGGCGGTCGTTGTAAACCCAGACCTCGACCGATCCGGTATATAATTCTGTTTTGTTGTCCACCTGTTGATTTGGCAAAGTTTTACACCGGATGCCCTTCCTGACTAAACCCTCCCCATTTACCCGGGCTTGGGACCGGCACAAAGAAATACACTGGCTTGTGCATTCCAAGTGCCTGGGTTCATGGTCCAATACAGGTTTGTATTTTTGCTGTAGAAGTTCAACGGTGACAGAAAGATCAACTGCATCTTTGCCCCGATATCAGCCCATCGGTGTTATAAACCTCAAGCAGCATCTTCTCTGGTCCTTTTCAGTACCATCACTTACTCACAGGATGTCGTTGCGCTGTTTATCTTCAAAGCGCTGAATCCTACCTCTGTATTCTGGATCAGCTATCAGATCAGAAGGTTCTTCACCTCTTTTTTGCAAGAGTAGCTCATTCACTGTAGACCCCTACACCGTTAATATAGTTATTCACTCCCCGCTTGTTCCGGGCAACAGCCCCTGCAACACAAAACCAATATTTCAAAAGGTCTACATTTAATTTCCCCCAAATTATTCCTTTCAGGTTAAACTGCAGTAATCAGTCATTACAAATCATCCATCAGAAGAATTCCAGAATACTTGATTTCAGAAAAAAACCTAGTTCTAGATGGAACAGAATAGAGATAGAAATGTAATAAGGATAAAAATATCTAAATACAATTTAGGTCTAAACAGTGTAAAAATGGAAAATAAATTTGCAAATATGTATGTAGAGTTATTACTATACTGGTAATGAGACTGAAATGTAACCAGATATAAATGATCGAGTAAAGTCAGTCAGTCATTTTCTGTCACGTGTCCCAAGTGGGGTCGCAGGGGTGTCCTGGAGTCCATCCCAGCTCACACAGGGCGAAGGACAGGGGACACACCCTGGACAGGTCTCCAGCCCATCGCAGGGAGGAGCATGACGGGGACAGCACCTTGCTCAAGGATACCCCAGGGCAACCTATTGGGAAGGGGTTCGAACCCCCGATCCTCTGATCATGCGGCCAACGCCCTAATCACTAGGCCACCACCTCCCCTGATTGAGTAAAATTCTCTGTAAATACAGAAGAAAGAGGCAATGTGCAAATATGTGCAAATGACATGATGAAAAGGCATTAGTCATCTAATAGCCTGGTTTAGGAGATTTTTTAAACTTATGTTATGTGGAAAGAAAACACAGACTTGTTATTCTTAATAGAATGAGAATCATCAGTCTTGGGACACTGTGGCTTAGTGCTTAGGCACTAGGCCCCAGGATCAGAAGGTCATGCGTTTGATTCCCAGACCAGTAGACTGGGGTATCCTTGAGCAAGGTACCATCCCCATCATATATTGTGTATTGACAAAAGTGTGGGGGACTGTCGGCGGTGCATTGTGGGAAAGAGACCCAGACTGAACGAGCAAGCAAACTTCGCGGTCTCGGACACAACGCTTTCTTGATAAAAAATCTTCCACATTTAAGGTAAGTGTTACCATGACATCCTCTTTTGTGCTGTGTTTGTCGTGCGGCATGTACAGCGTAGACTGTCCATCCAACTTTGTAGACTCTTATACCTGTAGGAAATGTGTAACTGTAACGCAGTTGGAGGACAGGATTCGTGTTCTGGAGGGGCACATTAGCACTTTATCACAGTGTAGTCAGACCGAGGGACGCGTAGTTCCGGCTCAGTCGGAGCCGCTGGCCGAGTTAGACTCTGCTGTAGACCCTCCGGGCCCAGTTAGACTCGGCTGTAGACCCTCCGGGCCCAACCGTAGCCGGTTCGGAGACAACACCAGCAGCGTGTCCAAGGGAACGCTGGGTGACCACCAAACGGGGGTCCAGGAGCTCAAAGAATGGACCTCCTGCACACCAGTCATCCATTCGGCTGACGAACAGGTACTCTGCTCTCGGCAGTGCGCCTGCCGAAGCGGAGAAGGTGCTCATACTTGGCAACTCGATTGTTAGGAATGTTAGCGTTCCTAGCCGTCCTAAACCAGCGGTTTCAGTGAAATGCCTCCCCGGGGCCAGAGTCTCTGACATCGAGGCACAATTGGACGCTTATTCCAGCAATGAAGTTCCTACCTTGGTTGTTCACGCTGGAACTAACGATATAACGTCCCAACAATCCGAGGTATTAAAGAGGAACTTCATCTCTATGTGTTCAAAAGCTGAAACTAAATGTCAGAACTTAATTGTGTCTGGTCCCTTGCCAATTCTCTTTAGAGGAGATGTAGCCTACAGTAGGCTGCTCTCTTTCAACCGCTGGCTAGAGACTTGGTGTGCATCTAAAAGCATAGCCTTCATAAATAACTGGGACCTCTTTTGGGAACGGCCTGGCCTTTATAAAAGGGACGGTCTTCATCCTAACTGGAGAGGATCATATATGCTTTCCCAAAATATGGCAGCAAAATTGCCACTGTGACTCTTTAGAGCACCACCCAGGTCACAGTCCTGTGATCTTAAATCACACGCTGGCTATTATCCCACTACCAGTACACTCTTGGCAGAAACCCAGGTTCCTTATAACACGGCATCCCCTATGTCACACATTAGCTTAGAACCAGACTTCTCTCACCATTACCAGAGAATATCTATTCTTAGTACGATAAGGAAGCAGTATAGATACCAATCTAGGGGCTCCTGCGCTGGTAACCTGCTCACAGTACCCATCATAAAAACAAATAAAACACCACGTCCGACTAAAATTAAATGTTCACTGCTGAATGGTCGCTCCTTAGGAAACAAGGCACTGCTTGTTAATGAGATGGTACTCGACACAAAGTCAGATATCTGCCTACTGACTGAAACTTGGCTTAGACCCACTGACACCATCCCCTTAGTGGAAGCCTCCCCTGATGGGTTCTCATAGCTGCATAAATCACGCTCAGCAGGACGTGGTGGTGGCCTGGCTGCAATTTTTGATGAATCATTTAAGGTTGATTCAAAAACCACTGAGAGCTTCCATACATTTGAAGTGATGCTGCTAAGCATTAGGTCTGATTTAGCGCTCCATATCCTATTAATTTACAGACCTCCAGGACCATATGCTGCCTTTATTAATGAATTTGGCAATCTGCTCTCTGACTTGGTTGTTAGGTTTTCTAGATTCGTGATGCTAGGCGACTTTAACATACATGTTGATACAGAGACGGATGCAGGTGCCAAAAGCTTCTTAACGCTCCTCGATTCTGTCGGTTGCACTCAGCATGTATCAGGACCTACCCATGTACAAGGACACACGCTAGATCTAATTATCTCGTATGGACATGACATTGATACTGTACTGGTCCACTCCTTAAATAAACGTTGTTCCGACCATTCTTTAATCACGTTTGAGATTAATATGTCTCCACCGTACCTCAGTGAAAGGACTAGTACAACACGACACCTAAACAGGGCTAAATGTGTTCGGTTTATGGAGGCCGTAACAGAGATAGATTTCATCTGTAACAAAACTGTTAATGACATCACCGACATCTACAATACAGTAGATGGGCAGATCCTTGATCAGGTAGCCCCATATAAGATAAAGAAGGTCAGAACTATCAGGCACTCTCCCCTGGTTCAATGATCACACACGGGCTGCTAAGCGGGAGTGCCGTAAGCTTGAACGCAGATGGAAGACAACAGGTCTCCAAGCCTCTCAGGCTCTATGGTTCGCTAAATTAAAACAATATAAGAAAGCTCTATATAGTGCTCACACTGAGTACTATTCAAAGCTTATTGAAAACAACAAGCATAACCCCCGCTATTTGATTCAGACACAAGCTCAGCTAACAGACAAAACTGATAAAAGGCCAGCATGTAGTATTACTAACGATAGGTTTCTTAAGTTTTTTAATGATAAAATTAACAACATTAGGCTCCAAATGTGCCCTTTTAGCCCTCGAATTAATCCATTACCAGAACAGTGCTCACAATATTTTAGTGATTTTAATCTCATCGATGCCTCTGAGCTAATTTCTGTTATAACCAAGGCAAAGTCCACAACCTGTCGGTTAGATCCCATCCCAACCAAGCTCCTGAAGGAAATCTTAGGAATACTATCAACACCTATACTTGATATCATGAATGCATCCTTGACCTCAGGTGTAGTCCCCAATCAGTTTAAAACAGCAGTGGTTATACCACAGCTTAAAAAACCTAACTTGGACCCTCGCTCACCAAGTAATTATAGACCTATCTCTAATGTCCCGTTTCTCTCTAAGATTCTAGAAAAATTAGTTGCGAGACAACTGCTGTCATATCTAGACACGCATAACCTTTTAGATAAATTCCAATCAGGCTTCCGGCATGGCCATAGCACAGAAACTGCTCTAACTAGAGTGGTGAATGATATAATGGTCTCGAGTGATGCAGGAAACATCACTGTTCTTGTTCTCTTAGATCTTAGTGCTGCGTTCGACATGGTGGATCACTCCATTTTAGTAAATAGGCTTCACTCCACTGTCGGCATTAGCGGAACAGCCCTTAAATGGTTCAACTCCTATCTCACAAACCGTTACTACTTCATCCAAATGGATGATTATGGCACCCCCTCACCTATGTAACTAGTTAACTATGGAGTCCCACAAGGGTCGGTGTTAGGCCCAGTGCTCTTCTCCCTCTACATGCTCCCACTAAGCACTATTATACGGAACCATAATGTTAGTTACCACTCTTACGCTGATGACACTCAGCTATACTTCTCTGTTAAATCATGTGATAAAGCATCAACCGGCACTTTAATTAGCTGCCTATGTGATATTAGGGATTGGATGAATAACAACTTCCTCTCACTAAACCCCGAAAAAACTGAGCTGCTCTTGTTTTGTAGTAGCGATGTAAACAGGGCCAACTTCATTTCGCATATCCGGGATGCAGGGTTGAAGTTTTCAGTTAGTACTCTGGCACGTAACCTTGGTGTTATTTTCGATTCAAATCTTTCATTTAATCCTCATGTTAATGCTGTTGCGAAGACATGCTTCGTGCACCTTCGGAACATTGCCAAACTACGGCGTTTTCTGTCAATGGAAGACACGGCGAAAGTAGTACATGCATTTGTGTACAGTAGATTAGATTACTGTAATGCCCTACTCTCTGGAAGCTCTCAGGGCACATTAAGCACCCTACAGCGCATTCAGAACACAGCCGCTAGGATTGTTAGCAGGAGCAGGAAGTACGACCACATCACTCCAATACTCTCCTCGCTTCACTGGCTTCCTGTTAGGTACAGGGCTGACTTCAAGGTCCTCCTCTTAACTTACAAGGCACTTAAAGGTCTTGCCCCAATATACCTAACCAAACTGTTTAATACCTACACACCTAATCGCCCACTTAGATCCCAGAATAAAGATCTCCTAATTGTCCCTTGCATAAATAAATGTATAGGAGCACGAGCTTTCAGTTACAGGGCCCCTAGATTGTGGAACAGCTTGCCTGCTTCTGTACGGGATGCCGATTCAGTCTCAGTCTTTAAATCACGGCTGAAGACTTACTTCTTTAGTTTACCTTACCCGCACCAATCACCATAGTGCACCACTACTAATGTCGCTGGTGCTGCTGTACATGCCATCGCACTGTATTGTTTCATTTCTGTGTCTGTCACTACTGGATCCTGCTCATTACTGACCCCCTCATTCCATTTCTCTCCCCACATGTCTGGGGGGGCCTGCTGTGGTCATCACCTGAGTCCAATGCCAAGCTACCATCTGGTCTGTGTGATGCATCTGATGCGCCAAGGGACCCTGGCAGCTCATTGGTACCTGGAAGTAACTTGGGACTCCTCACTGATTCTGGAGTTTAAAACCAAACTAACTTTGTACTGTTAGTATACCCAAGGGGGTTGGGTAGCCGGTTGACCTTGGACCCTCAGAGGTTTTTTTTCTCCACATAGTGGAGTTTTTGGTTCCTCTCCTTCGTAGTTGTCCGGCTTTAACATCTATTACTGTAACCTGTTCCACCATCCACCACCATTGTAAAGTGCCTTGGGGCAACTGTGTTGTAAAAGGCGCTATACAAGAATAAATTGAATTGAATTGAATCACTGCTCCCCAGGCGCTTCAAATAGCTGCCCCCAGTTGCAGTGTGTATGAGTGAAATACAGAGGTCTAATTTCTTTGTGGTTCACTGTGTGCCATGCTGCATTTCACAATGACAAAAATAGTCACCTTCACTTTGATGATATGAACAATGTTGGTGTGTGTACAGTGGGCAGGTGGTTATGATCATAGTCCTAAAGATGGCAGCAAAAACAAACATAAGGTGCCCAACTAGCCCACCACTGATGGTGCTCTTCTGGAACGCCTTATGGAGGAGCAGATAGGTCATGAGGGAAAATCAATAACTGAATGCAAGTTCAGTTCCCAAATGATCGTCACCCCACGCTCTGCTGCTGTATCCACATCACACCACTACCCTATACCTGGCTACAGACCACCAGCGAAACCAGATTTCTCCTGGTTCAGTGGCATAGAAGGACTTTCACAGAGCATTGTGAGGAATATCTAGCCCTACATCCAATCACTGGTATCAAAGCCACAGATATGGCATCAAGTTGGTACCAAATAAATATGGAGAAACAAGGTTGTGACTACCTTCCACTTAATAAAAGAACCCCCAGGATTATTATTCTATTGGGCCAGGCCACAGAATTGTTCCATTGCACCAAAGTTCATTGGATGTAAAGAGTAATGACTAGCAGGTGGAAAGGGACCCAAACAACATATATAATACAGCATGTCACCAAAAATCATCTTTTGGCTACTCCCATGTAAGGGTTGCCACAGTGGATCATCCATTCCATTTCTTCCGCTCCTCTGCATCTTGCACATTTAAACTGATTGCATCCTAGACACCCTTCTCCCAATGTAATCCTCATCTCTCCTCTGTACATATATAAACCAATGCAACCTTGCTTCACTAACTCCATCTTCATTTCTAACCTGAGCTGCCCCTGTAATGCACTCCTTTCTAAACCTGTCCATTCTTGTCACACCCAATTAAAATCTTTTTTCCTCCACCTTTAATCACTTCTACTGCCTGCAGCCTAACCACTCCTCATTCCTCCATGATCATGTATTGCTTTTTCTCCTTCTCACTTTCCTCTCCAGGTGCTCCTAAAGCTGTTCCCTACTCTCACTAGAGATCACAATATCATCAGCAAACATTTGCAAATATGGCAAATACTATGCCTAATTTGGTATATGCTGTATATAACAAATAATTTGGAATTTGTATAATTTGTCGGTCAACATGTCCGAGAACCTTGAGAGATGGAGATCTGCTCTAGAGAGGAGAGGAATTAAAGTGAGTAGGGCAAAGACAGACTACATGAGTGTGAATGAAAGGGAGGAAAGTGGAGTGGTTAGGATGCAGGGAGTGGAGGTAACAAAGGTGGAGGAGTTTAAATACCTGGGATCAGCAGTTCAGTGTAACGGCGAGTGTGGAAGAGAGGTGAAGAAGAGAGTGCAGGCTGGTTGGAATGGGTGGAGAAGAGTGGCTGGAGTGATTTGTGACAGACGCGTACCAGCTAGAGTAAAAGGGAAGGTTTACAGGACAGTAGTGAGACCAGCTATGTTGTATGGGTTGGAGACGGTGGCACTGACGAAAAGGCAGGAGGCGGAGCTGGAGGTGTCAGAGTTAAAGATGCTGAGATTTTTGTTGGGTGTGACGAGGATGGACAGGATTAGAATTCATTAGAATATTAGAGGGACAGCTCAGGTTAGACGTCTTGGAGACAAAGTTAGAGAAGTAAGGTTGGACATGTCCAGAGAAGAGATGAGGATTACATTGGGAGGAGGATGCTGAAGATGGAGCTGCCAAGAAAGAGGAGAAGAGAAAGACCAAAAAGGAGGTTTATGGACGTGGTGAGAGAGGACATGCAGGTGGTCAGTTTGAAGTAGGAAGATGCAGAGGACAGGAAGAAATGGAGACAGATACTCCACTGTGGTGTCCCCTAAACGGGAGCAGGCAAAAGAAAAAGAAGAAGACTGCAAAGCAAAACAACATTACCTAAATGTTACCTGGTGTAAATTCTCATTCAAGTCTTGAAATCATTATAATTATAAATTATAAAGTGCAGTTTTTTTTTTTTTGTTTTTTTTTTATCATCTTATATGACTTAACTTCTTATACAAGGCTTCTAAAATATTTTTCTCAAATAGCCAATTGCACAAGATGTTTGTTGAACCCCTCTCCTCCCTCCTCTGTTCAGAAACAAGTCAGCTTCTGGGAAATCATGTGATTTCTCTTGAAAAAGTCTTTGCCAAGTTTTTTTTTTGTTTTTTGTTTTTTCAGGTTGTGGAGAGGCACAGTGAAAGATCCTTCTTTCTGTCTTCATGGATCTGTTGAGCTGAGACACAGAGATCAAAGATGATCTTTATACTGGTTTTAGGGGCTTTTATTTATCTACCAGTGGAGGCCAAGCCTGAGAAGCGTCCAACGTGAGTATTTAAAAATATATATTTTAAATATTTTAAAATCATGACACTGTGAATGCTCACCTAAGGCAGCGTTGCATACCTTCATGTTTATAGTAGTCAGGGTAGTGCCAGATTATGTTTTTCTTTCAATAATCCAGGCTTCTCATTGCTGCACCAAACATTGTTCACCTGGGAGTGGAAGAGACAGTGAGTGTGCAAGTGCATGAAGCAGCTGAAGATGTCAGAGTTCAACTGTACTTTGCAGATATAAAGGGCAAAAAGCTATCAGACCAAAAAGTTGTAAGGCTCAATGCAAATAACCAATACCAAGATGTGGTAACTCTTAAGGCAAGTACTTCTGGCATGAAATAATTCACTTCAAAAGCATGGTCAGTCTTTAACAGCTAACTTTAAACCCATTATTGATCTGCTCGAGTCATATCTTATAGGTTAACCCAGACATTTATGATAAAGTCAAAATTCCGAAGAAAGATTTTGTCCAGCTTGTGGCTGAGAGTGAAGATGCGTTTGGTAGAGAAAAACCCAGAAAGATGGAAAACATCCTTTTGTCAAGCAGAAGAGGCTACATTTTCATTCAGACAGACAAACCGATCTATAATCCTGGAGAACATGGTAAGAAAGCAAAGGCAGCAAACATTTTCCAGTGAATTATTAGTAATATTTTATATATGATTTAATTTCTGTATTTTTCACAGTAAACTTCAGAATCTTCACTCTAGACCACTATATGATGCCCATAAATGATATTATCCATGTTCAGATATTTGTGAGTATCAAAAACCTATATCAGTGAAAATATAATATTAAAATCTATAATATAATTATATTTCTACAACGGTAATTTAACAGAAGAAGACATATAAATAAATGAATAAATAATAAAAGCATGCATTTTTACAGCAAAGACATTATATTATATTTATTATATTAATGGAAGCTAAAATAAAACAATTCACAGAACTGCAAAGGCCTGGTGGTCTTCAATTATATTATGAAGTCTGAGCAAATCCTGGAAAGGACTATCACTATTCCAGATGTGGAGCTGTAAGTTAAGAACTCATTATTTTTGTTTAATAAAAGGTATCAATCATAGGATCATCTTTATAAATTGCAATGCATTTCTTTTGTTGCTGAAAATGTGATACACTCATTGTATGCATTGCCTTTTCAGGGCTGGTCACTGGAAAATCACTGCTTCATTCCATAAGCAAGAAAACTCTGAAACATCAGTGCAATTTGAGGTCCGGGAGTATGGTGAGTATTCAGAGCAGAATTTTTCTTCAACACCATTGACACATTTTTGTCACAGTAAAAAGGTTAATGTTATTATATTCAAAAGGGCTGAAGTTTTTGATCTCCAGAAGGGTTTGGCTGATTTCTCGAATTCTGAAGACGATCTTTTAGGGGTGGCAACATCAGATTTTTATTTAAATCTGATGTTTAATTGTAATGAACCTTTTAAAAGAACCGAGAATCTTCACGTATCCAAGAATGTGGAGGTTCTTTTAAGTTTCTTACCTCCTTTTACAAATATGCTTTTTACAAAAAAATAAAAAAACAACCATGTAACCAGTTTTTTAAGGAAACTGACAACGATTTTTCTATGGCATCACACAAATAACCCTGTCTGGATCCCTTAGTTTTAAGATATATACTGACTTTAGCCAGACTGAAAGTTTGTAAATTGAAAGTGGATGCTGGTTGTGTAAGACCACAGTGCTTCTAGGCAGGCTTCCAATCAATAGTTACGAAACACTAGAGCTGTTGTCAGCCAGACTCCAAATTTGTGTAACTTCTAGTATCTTACACTTCTCAAGAGTCTGATTGAGGATCTGTTGGATGTGCTGGACATAGCAGTCACCTACCAGCTCACAGACCTTGCTGTAGTACATACCAAAGAACACCTGCCTTGAAGGGTTCTTCATTCTCCATTCTGTCACTGTGAAACACGGCATAGTGAGACACAACGGAATTGAACCTCTGCTTTTCACCCATACACACCATGCAGCAGGGGGCAGCTATTTAAAATGCCCGGGGAGCAATGATGCGGACAGTACCTTGTTCAAGTTTACCTCAGGGCAACCTACTGGCCTGGGACTGAAACCCATGACCTTCCAATCCTGGGGCCTAGTCCCTAACCACAAAGGCACAAAGAGAACCTACATAATATTAGGAAGATGTTTTTAATGTTATGACAAATGAGTTCATGTGTAAACATCCTTTGAAAGTGAAAGTGACAACCCTTGTCATTGCGAGGTCACAGTACAGCACACAGTGAACCACAACGAAATTGGACCTCTGCATTTAACCCATGCAAACACCGTGCAGCATCGGGCAGCTATTGAACAGTGACGGGGATGGTACCTTGCTCAAGGGTACCCCAGGGCAACCTACTGGTGGAGGAATAGAACCCACAATTTTCCGATGCAGGGGCAACTCCCTAACCACTAGGCCACCGCTGCCCCTGATAGGCTACACTAATTTGGGTCTCATTCAATGCAGCCTCCAGGATATCATCATGGATAGGTGGAGCTAAACTACTATCAACAAAATAGGGTGGCGGTGGTCTAGTGGTGGGTACTTGCCTTTCGACCTATGGCTCAAGAGGTCCAAGGTTCAAATCCTACAACTAGCACTACCACTACTGGGTCCCTGAGCAAGACCCTTAACCCTGAATTGCTCCAGGGGGGACTGTCCCTGTAATTAGGCCATGAACGTTTCTCTGCTAAATGCTGCAAATGTAAATAGATGGATCTTTAAAACTACAAATTCAAAATAAGCAGTTTTTGTTAAATTGTAACTACATAGAGTATTAATGTACCAATTAGAATTAAAAAAGCAAGGAAATGTAGGTTCCACATTACATGGGCCCTTTAATCTAAGACATTACCATGTACCTCATAGGTAGCACTAACAGATCTCTCCTTCTCTTTAGTTTTGCCTTTGTATGAAGTCAGTATTGAAGCAACAAAACCTTACCACACTCTGAACAGTGAGAAGTTTCCATTCAGTATCTCTGCGAGGTACTTCATACAACACATTCACTTTCATTAATACATACACATGAGCAAGTGTGAATATTCAGTGTGTAATATTTTCTATTTAGTACTAATGCTTGGTATCCCCAGATACACCTATGGAAAGGGTGTCCATGGTATAGCGTATGTGCGATTTGGAATAATTGACAGCAAAGGGGACAGGACATATTTACCAGGGACTGAAAAACAGATTGAAGTAAGTACTTGGCTGAATAACATAACTGTAAACACTCTACTGTTGAGTAGTGTCCATAAGGCTACATAACAAACATAAGCATTAACGACACAAACATCGTCATTTGTAAAGGCCTGTTCCAACAAATGTGTATTGTTGATTCCTTCTCTGGGTATCCTTTCAAAATAAACCTTTATTGGTGTTGATGTAGCTTAAAATAAATTGCCATAGAGGTTTAATGAGTTAATGTAGCTACTTGAACGCTACAATACAGTAAAGTGAAAGTGACTAATTGCCGTCGTGACACACAGCACAGCACACAGTGAGACACAACAAAAGGCTTCCTCTACATTTCACCCATACATACACGTGCAGCAGGGGGCAGCTATTTAAAGCACCTGGGGAGCAGTGATGGAGATGGTACCTTGCTCAAGGGTACCTTAGGGCAAACTACTAATCTGGGATTAGAACCAATGACCTTCTGATCCTAGGGCTTAGTTCCTTACCACTAGGCCACTCTGCATTTAACCCATACAAACTGTGCAGCAGGGGGCAGTTAGTTAAAGCATCCAAGGAACAGTGATGGGGATAGTACCTTGCTTAAGGATACCTCAACCTACTGGTCTAGTATTTGAATCAACAACCTTCCCACTCTGGGACCTAGTCCCTAACCACTAGGCTACCACTGCCACATTAATGAATAGTTTGATTAGGTGTTGTCAGAGCTTGGTTTCTTGGTTCGTTGATGGAAAAATTACTGCAAATGCACCAAATTGTTCACTGTATAATAAGGTATGTACTGATTTTAGTATCTTATGATGGATGTAAATGAACCAAAGACATAGATAGAGATATCTCAAAAGATGACTTCACTTACTTAGCATCTTAGTATCTTCACTTACTTGAAGTCTTAGTGTAGTTTTTGTTAATTAAGGGCTTAGATTTACTGGTCGCATGAAAAACCAATCTGTTGCTGCACACTTTGAAGTTCTAGACTGGGCAAGCACAGCTTGTGTTAGCTGCCTTTTAGCCACAGAAATCTAAAACGGTTTCTCACCGTTCCTGAAGACACAGCTAATCTTGGTTTAACACAACGAACTCATGAGCCATTCTCCAGAGACACCAACAAGTTTAAAAACAGACATGAACCACCATTCAAAATAATATCTGGTAAATAAGATTAAAGTGGCCTAAGAGTGTAAGTATCTAAGTTGGTGAAGAGTGAATGGGCTATTCATCTTTGGATGCTTCATATGGAATCACAAGTCAGAGGTGAATCAATTGGCAGGTTTAATGGTTTTATTCTTTAGGTCAAGGATGGCCGTGCCGAGTTAGAAGTCCTCACAGCTGAACTGAAGAGTGCAGCAGCAAATCAGAGCATTCCAAACATAGAGGGAATGTACCTTTATATTGCTGCAACAGTTCTGGAAAAAGCAAGTGAGTAGCTGTCCAGTCACATGTGAAGCCCTCATCATAATGAAGTTCAAAGTGTAAATCATGTTTCATCATTTATCACTGACAATGTTATGCAGGGCATTAGCAGTTAGTCTCATAATTAGGCTCATGTTGGCATCGTGTTGGTTCATTTGCAATTATCTTAGAATTATATCTAGTTTAGTTCTCTCAAATGTAACATTACATGCATGTTTTTTTTTTCAGAAATAACAAAGTTAAATTATGCATTATATTATAAATGACTAGACTTTAGAAATGAGTATATTAGAGGGACATCTCAGGTCAGACATTTTGGAGACAAAGTTAGAGAAGCAAAGTTGCGTTGGTTTGGACATGTCCAGAGGAGAGACAAGGATTATATTGGGAGGAGGATGTTAAAGATGGAGCTGCCAAGAAAGAGGAGAAGAGGAAGACCAAAGAGGAGGCTTATGGACGTGGTGAGAGAGGACATGCAGGTGGTCGGTTTGAAGAAGGAAGACGCAGAGGACAGGAAGAAACAGAGAAGGTTGATCTGCAGTGGTGACCCCTAAATGGGAGCAACCGAAAGAATAAGAGGAAGATTAAAAATAACTAGTGATTTTTGCTTGCAGTACTAGTTCCAGAGTGTATCCATTCCAAAACTCTAACTAGCTGGAAGAATATATCTATCTATCTTCCTGTGTTACTGTCTGATGTACCTGGTTACTACAGGTGGAGATCTGGAGGAGGCAGAGAGCTCCTCGGTAAAGATTGTCTCCTCTCCATATGTTGTCGATTTGTCTAAAACAAAGATGTTTTTCATTCCTGGTGGCACCTTCTCCATTCTGGTATGTGTTTATGTTCAGAAAATATCAATATACAAATACCTAGTCCTACACTGAGATCAGTTCTACACTATTTTTTCAGCGACTACTAAGAGTATTCAGGAACTGAATTCATTCATTCTGAATTAACTTCTCAACAGGGCACCACCACCTACCCAGATGGCTCCAGAATTCCTCACTTGAAAGTTAAGGCCACTATCATGACAAACCCGAAAGGAGCAGATGAGAAACCTCTGAAAATTGAGAGCTTGGGGAACAGCATTGGAGACATGGCTATCACCTTTCCAGTGCCACAGATGGCTAAAACTATGGCTATAACGGTAAAATATAAGTGTTCTTTCAAACCAGGGGTGGAAATGTACAGAAAATTAAATAAGCTCATTTAGAATTAAATGTAATGTAAGGGTGGTAATAAGCTTTGGTCTGCTTGATAACAGAATAAATAAAAAAGAGACCTTTATTGTCACCCTATGAATATAATGAAATATTGCTTGGAGCAAACCTATAGATGCATATGATGAAACAAAGATACATTTAAAAATATAAGAAATTCATAAAGATGTACAATCGTTAGCATTAAGGTGCCAGAGCTCAATTTATTATGGTTAAAAACTTGTTTTATTATTTTATTATTATAATAATTAATAATAAATGAATGGAAATATCCTGCCATAAAAGGATATTAGACCTGTCATGACAAATTAACAGCGTTGCTGTAAAGCAGGGTTCTAGTAAAATGCCATAAATTATTCTATTGGAAATATAAGTAAAGGTATTTCATTTTAAATTTAAAGTACAGTTACTTAAAAAAAAAAAAAAATTGTTGCAGTCTGAAGACAATCCGTGGAAAGTTTCTGAATCTTGGTATTATTTATTCTTAAATGTGTCTGACACATTTGTGGAATCAAGTATTTGTGCTGGTTTTGACCCAACATTGTAATTTTATTTATTTTTTTGGCAGGTATCTGTGGAGGGAGAGGAAGATGATGGGCGAGTCCTCACTGGAGAAGCTATCATGAGCTCCACTGCAATGTTGTCTGAGAAGAACTGTTACCTGAATGTTGAGGTGCAGCATCAGATCCTACAGCCTGGCCAGAGCCTGCAAGTCACGTTCAGAGACATCGTACCAGATTCAGTAGCAAGGCCCACCTACTTTTATTACATGGTAACGATGGGGAAACAGGTCTCTTTTTACAGATGTGAATATGCATAAAGATTGGTATTATGTATTTATAAACACTGTGCAGAAGTCAGCGTTATGTAAAACCCAGAGAGTTGCTTAAATTCTAACCCATTTTAAAGCCAATATTTGGCCACCGTTATTGTTCAACTCAGACTAAGGTAAAGTTTCATGTAAATTCTTTAAATCATCTTCAGGAACAGTTCAACAGACTTCTTGAAGGACATTCCAAAGTTCTCGTTTGGATGTTTGAAAGACAAAATAATCCCACACCTTCAATCCAGTTCCTGAAATTCGGACGTTCCTGAAATTTGGCCGCAAAGATCTACAGGGTGGCTCTGCATGTAATGGCCTCTTCTCTTGCTCCGCAGATTGTGAGTAAAGGGAAAACACTGCAGGTAGGCCGTGTCCGGAAAACTGAGCGGACCTCTGTGAGTCTGCCCTTCTCTGCAGACATGGTACCATCATTCCGTCTGGTGGCCTACTACTACACAGGCAGATCACACACACTAGTGGCTGACTCGGTGTGGGTGGATGTGAAAGATGTGTGCAAAGGCAAGGTAGAGTACAAACTGGAGTCAAGACACACTCATTTTCACATTCATTCTTTTCCAGCTGTGATTCCACATTATTGATTTGGTCATTTAACTGACCCCAGTAACTATAAAACAAACTTTTTATTTGATCTTTAGATTGAAATAGCTCCTTTCAGGGAGCTGAAGCCTTCAGAGCATTTTGACGTGTTAGTCAACACCGACTCAGACAGTAGGGTAGCGCTTTCTGCGGTGGATTCAGCTGTTTATATCCTCAATAAGAAGAACAAACTAAGCCCTCAAAAGGTAAAACTTTCATGACGAGCTACTTAAACAACAAAATAGGACAACAAGTATTTATAATGATGGCATCATGTATATTGAAGTTGAATTGTTTTGTGTTGCTTATTTGGACTGAGTGGTATTATTTAAAATACCAACCTTATATCACTCACTGGCCTTTAAGTGCAAAATAATACCAGTGTTGGGGTAGTTACTCAAAAAGATACTCAATGAAAGAGAAAGTAAACTGTATTTATCCATCCCAGACTGGCTCTGAGGTCCTAATCTGACAATTGAAGGGCTAGAGTAAATCAGAGGCAAACAGTGTGGCAACAGTTACACTGTCTGCAAACAAGTACAAACTAGAGTCCAAACAGAGAAAGGGTTTTCCTTAATCTGGCCAAACTGAATAGACTTCACTTGTGTTAGATTTTTCATTTATTTAGCTCTTTTTGCTGCACAAGCTTATCTTTTAATGAAAGCTATCTATTTATGAAATTTAACATCATGCTGACCTTCCCGCAGATGTTTGAGTACATGAACTCCTACGATCTGGCCTGCTCTATAGGTGGTGGAGAAGATTCTAAGTCTGTTCTGGAGAGAGCGGGTCTCACATTCATATGCAACTGTGATTCTAAAATATCTGTGGTAGCAGGTAACATTCCACTATTTGACATTAATCAGAGTTAATGTCAAACGCAATTGCTTTACTAATTTTCTACATTTTCTGGATTAGAACAGAAATGTTTTAAAGGAAGCCTTCGGCACAAGAGGGACGTGGACTTCAACAAACTCAGTAAGGTCTTCTGGGTTAGCTCTTTTCTTAAATGGCTCTTTGTTTGATGACTGTATACCTTACCTGAAAAATGGGTTTTTACCTGGAACAATAAATATGAACGTATGCCCTGTCCAGTCAACAGCTTCAAGCATCCAGATAGAAAATGCTGTGATGATGGAAGAAAGCTGGGCCTGATGTTAAAGTCATGCACGGAGAGGCTGAAGCGGACGATGCATGAATCGGAGCGCTGTCGCCAAGCTTTTAAAAAGTGCTGCGAGGCTGCTACAGCCAGGAGGAAGAAAGAGAGGCTGAACAGCATGAAACGAAACCTGGGACGATGTAAAGCACTCTTTCCATTTCGGTGATCTGTTGTTAAGACCTAAGACCAAAGAAAAAGAAAGAATTCTTAGTAATGTGAATCTGGCAAATGAGATTTAATGTTAAGATTCAAAGTCTTAGTCAAACCTCAGTTGACCCATTCCAATGGGATTCCAGTAGCAAGTTTATATTAAATTTAAGGTATTTCCTTTATTTTATTGCCATTAAGATTGATCCCCTGTTGGCGTTTTTGTTACTTAACCAGTATTAGTGGGTTTGGTGGAGCCATAAAATGATTGGGATTTTAAATCAATACAGCCATAACAATCTCTGTCACATTTAACTGATATTTTCTTTCTCAATTAGAAGCATTAAAGACATCATACATGGTTAACATTTGCCATTTAACACTGTTAGAATCTGAAAGAAAAAGATAAATAGCAGACAGGTTCTTAAAATGCAGGAATGTTGTGGAGCAGTGGATCTAAACCTCTGTAATTTATGGGATGCACAGTATGCACTCATTGAAAATGTGTTCGTTTAAATGTTCTTCAAAGAAAATTAGCCAAAGTCTGAGGATTCAACTCATTCATTTTCCTGTTCATATGTCTAAGACTTCCAAACTTCCAATAGGCCTAGAGTGAGGTTTGTTCCTCACAAAATGGGTCTTGCCCATTGTAATCCAAAATGTAATTGGTTGATTGCTCTATCAGTTCTTAATGATACTTTGTAGTGGTTCATCTTAATCTAGGACAACCTAAGCAACAAAAATGACCAAATCCCATTGGAACAGAATGGACAGTTATGGCCTAAACTGAAGACCTAACTCTTTCACTGTTTACCACTCCTCAGCGCATTCCCTCCAAACTCTTCTTGCTTGCAGACAATACATTTCAGTTAGGGCTAATTTTATCGTTTCCAGGACTACAAAAGTAGTCGTGTAGTCAAATCAAAAATGCCTGAAAAGTGGAGGATGTTATTGGTAATCTATTCTGACTAGGCTTGTGTTCCATAATGTGTATACGCCTTGCTTACTTGTCTCTCCTGATTGACATCAACAATACACTTCCTTCCAACTTTTCCAATGCAGCCTCTAATTGTCAGTCTTATCGCTATTGTATGTGCTGAAATGGAGTAAAAGAAGGAACAGATCATCCTGACAGACATTCAGGCTTCTTTTCTCTCCATCGCTCCATGCAGCATTTGGCAGTGAGGAGGAGGATTTGATCGATGAGGCTGCCATCCACCTCCGCAGTTACTTTCCACAGTCGTGGATGTGGGTGCTCCTAAGGTCTGACGCCTCTGGAGACATCAGGTACCTCGCACTTTAGCTGAATGGAAATCATGATTTTGATGATGGAGTATTTGTTGGTTTACTTGTACAGCAAACCGTCGACCATTAGGTCCTCAAGCAAAAAGTATATTATTATTATAAAAAAACATCAACATATTGAATATTTACATCTTATAACTGACTAGAGTACATCATTTCCAGGCATTCTGTGATTGCTCCTGATTCTATAACGACATGGGAGGTCCAAGCTGTGAGCATTTCTCCAACAAAAGGTACCGAATCTGACCTTTGTCTCTATTCTCCAACTGTAGTCATTTTTCAGTATTAATTTCTGTTTTACATCCTTTCAGGATTTTGCATAGCAGACCCAAAGCCCCTGAAAGTCTTTCAAGAATTTTTCGTATCAGTTAAATTGCCCTACTCTGTAAAGAGGAACGAGCAGCTGGAGGTGAAAGCCGTTGTGTACAACTACAAAGAAGAGGATTTAGAGGTAATGCTCACAGCAGTGTAAATTATTACAGAGCATAGATTTGATTACAGAGCTAGGCCCTCAATTTAGGCCATGATTGTCAATCCATCCATCCATCCATTTTCTGCCGCTTGTCCCAAACGGGGTCGCGGGGGGGTGCTGGTGTCCAACCCAGCGCACACAGGGCGAGGACGGGGGACGCACCCTGGACAGGTCGCCAGCCCATCGCAGATGATTGTCAATACTTGTTCAAAATATTAGGGTTAAAAAGCTAGATTTAGCTATAGCTAGACTAATTACAGCAAGCGCCTCTAATTGAAGCTATGAAAATGATGATTCTTATGTTTGAAGCTTGTAAAAGGCATGAATAATAGTGTATCCTTAATGTAGAAGTAGTTTTACAGTGACTCCTTCAGTAAAATAATGAGAATGGTTACTTTAAATGCTTTCTTCATGTAATACATGGAAACTGACCAACATACTGTGCTGAATGATTGGTAAGCTATGCAACTCATTGGCTGTTCGTAATCGCTGGTGTCCTGAATGCACATAAATCAGTTATAGAGATCTGGAACTGAACAGCATTTTAAAATTGGACAGCAACGTTGAAATGTTTATGCAATTCAAATTAAACTCATTCATTTCAGGTTTACTTGGCAGCACCCCCGACAGTCTGATCAAATCAGAAAACATCAAGTGGCAATTTTAACTACTCACAAAATTGATCCCATGCATCAAAAGCCGAAACATTAGTGGTCGATTTCTCTGTCGGCCGCTAATAATATTACTACTAATAATAATATATTATTATATTATTATATTTGTTTTAACTATTAATCTATTTATACTGGTTCTTAATGTTAGTTTTAGAAATCCTCTGACCATTTGAGAGATGGACGATTAGCACGATGAAGAAAAACAGGAATCTTTGGTGATATGATGCTCTCTCCGTTACCATTACTTCACACTGTCCCAAATATTGCTTTTAATAATGCTGATAAATGAACGCATGCGTTCATTTAGTACATGAATCACTGAATGGAGATCTCACTTTGTTATAACTACCTACTTTACATCCCTCAAATCCCTAATTTGGATTCTTTTCTGAACATGGAATAAAAGTCCAGAATTTAAATACAAAAATAATGTTTAGGGTGTATATAAAAGCCTAGAAGGTCTTGAGGGCTTCTGTCTAACTCATAGTCAAGCTATATTGACCTCTTCTCAAGTTTGGGCCATAGTGAGAAGTTGTGGAGTTTCATACATCTCAAAAGTGCAGCTCAAGTTGTCTGGTTTGCTCACTTATCATGAAGTATAATGATCTTGGCACTTCTCTGTCCCAGGTGAAGGTGAAGATGATGAAAGTGGAGGGTCTGTGCAGTGCAGGTCATGGCGACGTGGTACAGGAGGTTTCAGTGCCTCGACAGTCTGCAGCGGCTGTTTATTTCACTGTGGTGCCTCTAATCATTGGGAAAATATCCATCACTGTGCTGGCTTATGCTTCCCCCAGTGTTACAGACATGATCCAGAAAGAGCTCAGAGTTGAGGTACTTTTAAAAAGCAGAAAAAAAAAACTATAACTATGACCTGTAAAAGTAGCACTGATGTAAAAGTTGTTAAAGTGTTAGTTTGGCAAAATATATAAAGACGTTTCTCTCCACTTGTTTATTTCAAGCTTATTTAAATTTGCACAAACAGCTTGAGATTTCTGATACCGTCATAGCTACGCAATGCTTTGTCACTATATTTCTTTATATATAATATACTGCACAGCATCAAAGAAAACTACATAAACAATCAAGGATGGCATGATACAGCCAACTCAAAAATGACTACATTTTGATGAATTATGATGATAATGCTTTGCCCGACTATTTGAATTGCTTAATAGCCTAAAAATTAGGCATGTTTTAATTGCTGAATGAACTCTGCTTTTGATTCCCATACGTAGGGGGAAGGAGAACTGGTTGCTATCCAAACAGAGCATAACTTCGATGCAAGAAGTAAGATATATGGTGTGGATTATGAAATGGTAGTGCAAAAGGAGCGGGATGTTAAAAATGTTAACACGCTGCTAATTTTTTACAGGCGATAAAAAATTGGAAATTACGATTCCAGCACCTGAAGATGAGGCACCAGGCCAAGATTCATCCATTTTAATGAGTCTTAAAGGTAATAACATCAGTTCGGAAAATTGATAGCGTGTCAATTGACCTGAGTAGATGTAGTAGAAGTTCTGGTGGGAAAGACACTTTAGAGCCAGAAGATGGGCCACAATCTAGTAATAGTACTTTTAGCACCAATAAAGCAACTGATTTATACTGTACAATGACCAGATTTATTAAGAACCACCGCCTGGTGTACCTGCATGTTCAACAACAAGAACTGGCACAATCAGAAGCCCAAGGAACTTAGGACTCTTGCTCAAGGATGGTCAGACTAATCCCATTAGACTTAAAGTTAATGTTTTGACATTGTGAACATACTTCGGTGCTTCCTCTGCATTTGATCCATCCACTGAAGTGAAGCAGTGGGCAGCCATATTCAGCACCCAGAGCAGCTCAGGATAGCCTGCTGGTGCAGGATTTGAACCCATGGCCCTATGACCTTGCTGAGTGAGTGAGTGAGTGAGTGAGTGAGTGAACACTGCTAGCACTACTGTTAATTATGTCCTGTTGATTTTAAGAAGAAAAAAAAACAAACTTAAATTAAAAACGAGAATCAAAAGCATCACTACTGGAGCTGTTGCCAGTGGAAAAATAGTCAGGTCTGTTTCTGTAATGCCAAGGCTGTGACGCTTCATGCAGGGGAAAATGTCTTTCGGTACACATGCATGCATTCGATACACATTCTTACCCCAAGTACTGGAGTCCATCCCAGCTCACACAGGGCGAAGGACAGGGGACACACCCTGGACAGGTCGCCAGCCCATCGCAGGGAGGAGCGTGACGGGGACGGCACCTTGTTCAGGGGTACCTCAGGGCAACCTATTGGGAAGGGGTTTCAACCCTCGATCCTCCGATCACATGGCCAACGCCCTAACCACTAGGCCACCACTCACCACTCACAAATCATGTTGTTAAAATCAGGACAAGACATCAGGTTTCCCTTTTTGTATTTTTCTTTCCACATTCAAAAATGCTGGTTACCCTTTTCATTAAAATAAATAAATAAATAAATAAAGGTCTGAATCTTATGAAGAAGAAAAAATCTTGCAACTACATTAGGATTAAAGAAATATTTTTCCTTTTCTTGAAAAGTTACCATTTTGCAGCTGTAGCTGTAAGTGTAGCATTATGCATGCTTCCCAGTGACTCTTATTGGCCAACACCATCTTTTAGACTAGCCATATAATTATCATTAGTCAGACTGTGACCACAGAAATCTCTAAAATCAGAAGGTTCTGGGAAATGACCCACTCTCAAACTACATAAAAAAAAAAAAAATCAGTTTCAGTTCTGTTTATACAAAGTACTTCCTGTCTGTATCTGTACTTACATGATAGGGAATTTAAAGACAGGGCAGTAAGTGTAGCTGTGTTCAGTCTGAGTAACTAAACTGCATTATGAACGTGTTTTATATATAGGTGGAGTGATGGGGGAATCAACAGAAAACTGTCTGAACCTGGATGGAGTGAACAACCTCATCCAGCTTCCCACAGGATGTGCAGAGCAGACTATGGTGAAGATGTCTCCTGCCATTCATGCCATGAAGTATCTGGACGCCACCCACCAGTGGTTGTTCCTGAAAGCTGAACGCAGGGATGAAGCTCAATCCATGATCCAAGCCGGTGGGTGTCAGAAACAGTGTGTGTTCAAGTAACTCCGTATCCGTTAGCCCTGAGGTGATGCTCACAAATCAAAGGCTGTTTATGTAACAGGATATCAACGGGTTCTCAGCTACAAGAAAGACGATGGATCCTATGGGGCCTTCCTTAGAACACCCAGCAGCAACTGGTGATTCTTTATTTTTCCTCTGATTTTCTTTAAGATTCTGATGCCTGAGTTTGCATGAAGAGAGCATTTTCTGACACATTTGGAAAATAAAACCCACAGTATCTATTCACTAAGGATTTGGAGTAGCCATGCCAGTCTAATGAGATTAACCAAAGAGTCTGCAAGTGAGAACCACTGAATCAGGATGACTCAAACAAAAGATGTGGAGAGATTTTAAATGAATGAACAGTCCCAGATTACTCAAAAAGAAGACTCTGTGTTGTTCCAGAGGATGCCAATAATATTAGCATGGGACATTTAGAAAAATAGTCATATTTTTCTCACTTAATGGTATGGATTTTGCTTACAGCTTTAAAAATCAGAGCACCATAAAGAGTTCTTTGGCACAGAAGAACATTGTGTAGTTCCCTAAAGAACATTTCAGTGCATGGTTCTTTAGGAAAGGTCTTTACTCCTTTGGTTACAAAGAGCTACAAAAATGGTTTTAGCTCTTTAAATGGCACAAACAGAAAGAAAAATATACAAAAATGATAAAATCTTATTCTGTATAATTTCTGAGCTCTAAATGTCAACAGAACAACAGTTATCTAAATTAATTCATTAATAATTAGTATTTATAATAAAATTAATATATATGGATGGATGGATGGATGGATGAACAGAAGGATGGATGGATGCTAATTTGTCAACCATTTGGCCAGGGTGATGCTTAAAGGACCTAAACAACGTTTATTCTAATATCTCACACCTTTTAAAAAGATGTTTAAAAGAGCCCAAGCTTATAAACAGCTAAAGATTTTTTTTCCAAAGCTTTTGTTTGGTCATGTTTCCCAAAGGTGCCTAGATTGTTTTCAGAATTCAGAATATGAAAGATAACCAAATGGTCAAATCCTGCAGGTTAACTGCCTTTATCGCTAAGGAGCTGACAGGAGCACGAGACATTATTGAAGTGAGTGACTCGTACATTCAGGAGGCCATGTCCTATCTGATGTCCAAGCAGAAAGAAAGTGGAGCGTGGGATGACCCAAACCCACTCTATGACAAAGGAATGAAGGTAGAACTCAATATTATGGAAATGATTGTGACTGTTACTTGTCTTATTATAAATCAAGCGTTTTTTGTTTTTTTTTTCTCATGTAGTGATTGAATGTTGTGTTCTCAGGGGGGAGTTGGGCAGGTAGAGGATGAAGCACCATTGACGGCGTTCATCCTGCTGTCAATGAAACATGCTCAGGAGGTGTATCAGTTGGGAACAGACACAGAACTGGTAACACGAAGCCATTTTCCTTCATAAATTGTGCAATTACCGCTGCTTCTTCTACTGCCACCTGAACATTTCTGTCTTTCAGAGGGTGGCTATGGAAAAGGCAAAGTCATATCTGAGGAAGAATTTAGGGAGACTGCAGAATCCTTATGCTGTGGCCATTTCGGCATATGCCCTGTCTCTGAATGAACCTCAAAGCTCAGAGGCCCAGGAAGCTCATCAGAAGCTGGGGGAGATGGCCACGTGTGATCGCAGTTAAGGCTACTGTTGCTGGGATCTCATAACCATGATGTGTACTGAACAATGCAAAAAAAAAATCAATGAATTACAGCTGACCTTTAAACATTATACTACTTCTGCAATCCACTTACAGGATAGTTTTCCCTCAGTCTGAGTTTCCCTCAGTCTGAGCTGGTAAGGTTCTACAAATGCATCAGTGCATTGGGAAACAAAGCCAACTGTGTTGGATTTAGAATGCAAGTAATACAAATAATTAACGATCCATTCTTGGTTACAATGCCGGAAAATTGGCTTAGTATATGGTTCACTTATATTCCATCTTTTTTGTAAATTGACCCCCAATTTGGTCATGTCCAAATCCACCAAACAGGGAGGACTGTCTCAATCATAGATGCTACCAATGCTGAAAGGCTGAAAGCCAACAGAAACTTCTTCCATGTTCATGTCATGAGGCCCCATTTATTATATTCAAACTGCATTATCATAGCTCCTCTGTGCTGTGGCATCAACAGGGAACACAGACCAGTGTATTTCTTTTAGAAATAGAATCCGGGTTTTGACGCTTTACGACTCAAGGCCTGCTATATGGCCCAGCTGTGCTTGCCACATATGTATTACACCAACGGTGCAAAAGGAACACTAGTAATCCTAAATCACGTTCCTTTCACTCATCAGAGCGCTGTTTCTGGAATGTGGCCGGGAAGGTGGAAGGGATTGACAGTAAAGCAGATGCCATCTCTATAGAGGCCACAGCCTATGGTCTGCTGCAGGCTGTGACAATGCAGGATAAGCAAAGAGCTCTTCAAATCGTCACCTGGCTGACTGAACAGCGCATGTTTGGCGGTGGATTCAGATCCACACAGGTAATGCGTTCCAGCTGGGTATCCCAGTCATTAGACTTCAGTGCTTCAGACAGATGGAGATTATCCAACTGTGTGCATCTTCCTCCACTCCACTCACTCACCCTGTGCTCCGCCCTCTTCTTAAAAGCATTAACAACAGACTTTTCCATCCTTTTCTCAAAATCTCAGATTTTTGTTACGATTTTGATTATTTATTTATTTTTTTACTTTTTAGTTTTCTTGGTCTTATAAAAGTGTGTAAATTGTGTATATATATATATATATATGCTGGTTATATACACACTGTGTGGAGTAAATTGTTCTCTGCATTTAAGCTATCATATCTAAAGTGTAGTGAACACACACACACACACACACACACACACACACACACACACACACACACACACACACCAGGAGCAGTAGGCTGCCTGTGCTGGGCAGTTATAGGATTAAGTACTTTGCCCAAGGAGACTGGTGCACAGCCATGCTTGCAGCAGCGGGAAGACAATGTTTACACATCCACCTTTTTCCTGACAGTCCTGGGGATATCTGGTTACAAACCCTCATCCTTGAATATTATTCCAAGGCACTCCCAAACCACTGAAGTGATATATTTAGTGATATCTAAAACACATTTACCTGCCTCTCGGTCTCAGTTATTGTACTGTTCTCTTCTCTTTAGGACACAGTGGTAGCCCTTGAAGCTCTTTCCAAATTCAGCATACAGAACAATGACGTGGAAGACTTGGACCTGCAAGTGGAAATGTGTCTGAACAATGAGCAAAAACAGAACCTGCATTTAACCAAGCACAATGCACTGACCCAACCTGCCATTCAAGTGAGAGCAACAGCCAAACATGACCAAAGTGGACATTTCCACTTCATTATTTGTCTAAAATATAAATGTAAATATTTCTTCTGCCAAATAACCAGAGTATGGCCAAAGAAATCTGGTTTTCATGCAAACTCCCCAACTCTTCACTTAGATCAAAGAAGTAGGCAAAATGGCCCTCAGCATAAGGGGACGAGGAAAAGGGACTATATCAGTGAGTGGACACTTACTTCTACACATATTTGCTCGTGATAAGATATTATCGAGCGTTTTCTCATCCACGGTGTTGCACTTTTTAACAGGTTGTGCAAACATATCGATCCCTCAGTAAGGACGTGTCCTACTGTGACCATTTCCACCTCACTGTCAAAGTTGAAGGGGAGCTTTTGCTCAGTAAGTGTCCACCTTTTGAAATCAGCTTTCCTAAAGTTACGTAAGGAGCAGCTGCTGTTTGTCTCTAACCGGATATAAAGATATCAGTTTCTGCAAGTTAAGGGAGGGTGACTGGGTCATGGTTTTATGCAGTAAATACTAAAGCCCTATGTATGATACGAGGTTGCAGCATGAGAGTTTGGACCTGCTAATTGTTTATGTTTGGCAGAGACCAAAGAGTATGAGGAAGAGCAGTTGGATGACTACTACAACTATGACACCGATGAAGGTCCAGAGAGCCAAGAGGAACCCATGGACCGAATGGAGTGGTTTGATCTCCGCACTCGCAGGAAGAGACAAGCCCCAGAGCAGCCCAAGAAAGAAAACACACTAGTTTATACAGTGTGCTTGGGGTAAGCACTTGGTTTCAACTGCAACATCTCACACGTAAACCCACTTTAAAAAAAAAACACAAAAAACTGATGGGACATCCTTGAGAGCATCAACGTAGAAGCTATTAATCCATACCCTCCATTTTTTGTTTTCAGTCCTCTTTCCATGTCTGCTTTCTATGTGAAGCTTGAATGGGTTTAAGTGCCAAAAATATTTTAACATTTAACAATTTTCCAACTTAAATACGTAAGCAGGATGGTTTATGTTTAAAACTAACACACTGGATATTAATAGAGACAGTGATGACTTTGGTGGATGTCTTATTTGACCTCCTTGGCAATTTGAATTGTAGTAGTTTGTCTGTAAGTGTGTTGAATTTGCTTTTATGCACACACACACACACACACACACACACACACACACACACACACATACATATCTACAGTACTGTGCAAAAGTTTTAGGCAGGTGTGGAAAAAATGCTGTAAACAGAGCATGCTTTCAAAAATGGAAGTGTTCATCATTTATTTCCATCAATCAACAAAATGCAGTGAATGAACAAAAGAGAATCTAAATCAAATCAATATTTGGTGTGACCTGCGCCTTCAAACAACCAATTTATACAGAGTACACTTATTTTTGCAGTTTTCAAGGAACTCAGCGGTGGGATTGTTCCAAACATCTTGAGGAGCTGACACAGATGCTTCTGTGGATGTAAGCACCTCCCCCTTCCTTCTGTCTCTTCATGTGATCCAGACACACTGGATGATGTTGAGATCAGGGCTCTGTGAGGGCCAGAAGAACTGATACTGGTTTGAAGGTAAAATAGAAAACACAAATATTGATCTAAATTAATTTTTCTTTTGTTAAGCTCTGCATTACATAAATTATAAAAATAAACAAGCATTATTTATATTTCTAAGTGTTCTTTAACACCAGAATTTTTTTTATCTGCTAAAACATACCTTTTAAAGTACTGTTTATATATATATATATATATATATATATATATATATAACATATATATATATATAATATATATATATATATATACACATACACACATGCTTCTAGTTGATTCTTTTATTAAGCTCCTTTTTTTTTCCCCACACATTAATGCTACAGGTTGAAAATGGGAAATTCCAGTGGCATGGCCGTGGTTGACATCTCACTCCTGAGCGGACTTGCACCAAACATCCAAGATTTAGAAGAAGTAAGATACTTTATTTCACACTATAAAGCTCATATTTGAGTTTCTGGCAGGTTTAAATTCAGCGTTCATATTAAAGTACATTTTTCTCTGCAGAATGCAAAGGGCACTGAGAAATACATTGATCACTATGACATCCAACAGAATAAAGTTTTTCTCTACTTTAGTAAGGTAATGTGACCATTTATATTTCTCTGTCCTAATGAGTGTACATTTTATAGAACTTTCATTCAAAAAATGTCCTCTGCAATGGTTTATCATTTCATGTTTGTTTTGTGTGTGTGTGTGCATTTTTTTTTTATTATGCTTTGCCAGCCTGACTACATGTTTAATGTATTTAACAACTTGGTAACCTGTAGCGTGGGCTGAGATTCGAGAGGTGACCTGAAAGGAACAAGTCAGTTTGTGGAAAAAGCTCTAAAGAAAACGCAGCTGAAGCAAGAGCCTGATAGACTACAGAGAGGAAGAACAACAAGGTCTATATAAATATCCTATAAAACAGATTTTATCTACTTTTTAGATTGTCTGTGCAAAATGGACCCAAAAGCAAAGCCGTTGCCTTAAAAGATCTTTTAGGGTGGGCAAAAACAAATGACATTTAAGGTCAAAATTCAAATATAACACAAGCACAATTTCAGAATTTTGCTCCTATCATCTATAAGGATGGCCAGGTATTACAGGACATTTCTGATCTTTTAAAACCTGCTTTAGCTGTTTTTTTACATCCATTTTTTACAAAGTGACCATAAATTCCTCCACATGTTGTACATGTTTGATCAGAAGCGACACCCATGAGAAGAACCACAACAGCACTAAGCATTAACATGTTTCTTTGATGATTTAATCACAAGTCCAAGCATTCAGTGTTGGTCCGGATCACATACAATGTAGTGTTTGAGCAAATGTGTCCTGGGCTGCATAAAAGGATCATCTACTAAATTGATGTCCTCTGCAGAAGAGGAAGAACTCCAGGTCATCCCACCACAGATGAATGAATAAGTTGGCCTGAAACTGAAAACGAAATGGAAAGGCTCTCTAGTCTGGTATTATCGTGAGCCAACGGCCTCATATTAGCCATTCTGTGCCTGGAACACCCCAAGGAAAAGGTTGTGTCCGAAAAGTGAATGAAGCTTCCTTTCCTGTCCGCGTGCCCTGATTTCAAGTGATCTGTAACACATGACCTTGCTTAATTTTATGCTAGAGGCGAGAAGCATGTGGATAGAAATTGATCTGTTGGTTTAGATATTGTTGCAAATGCCTCATTATGCCACATTGTTCTTCTCAACAGCTCACAGAAGATGGAGAGGAGTGTCTTCGATTCCGTGCAGAGCAGATTGTTCCTATGGGTCTCGTTCAACCAGCAGCTGCAGTCATTTATGACTACTACAGTCCAGGTAGACACTCAGTGCTCAGTCATGCCACAGTTTAATGGCAGGAGATAAACCTTCACTGTTTTTGGCTTTGCAGACCGGAGGTGCACCATATTCTACACTGCTCCTAAGAATAGCCCCATGCTGTCTAAACTCTGCGAGGGGGATGTGTGCATGTGTGCGGAGGGTGAGTACGGAGGCTTTCTGGGTCGTCCGAGATCATTTTTCTAAACGATTAAACACTGCAAAGACACGCTGACAACGCTGTAACAGCTCCAACAGTGGAACAGGGACCTGATTAACTAAACCCTTTGCACTTTCAGTGGCATTTAACACAAACTGACCATAACTGCTAGACCAAAATCCAACCCAACAGTTCTTCTCTTACTGTAGGTGGCTGCCCACAAAAGAAAGTCACTTTCAGCCAGAATATGAAACCAGACACTCGGAAAATGTATGCCTGCTTTTCTCCTGTCGTTGATTACGGTAAGGAAGTTGTGACATATGCTGAAAATCGGATGCCGTATTGCCTCTAAACCTCCAAATAAACAAGTAAATAAAACCAATTCTTTCCCAGTTTATACTGTCAAGATTCTCAACACCAGCGAGGACGGCGTCTTCACAACTTATTCCACGATAATCACTAATGTCCTACAGACAGGTAAGACCACATTAGGCTTACTTTGCAATTCTGTTCATAATGGGAAATCAGGGCTTATAAAGAGGGACCCTCCAATCCATTCATAAATATCACAAAAGGCCAAAAACAAAATGAAAACAACTCACAATGAAGATATTCCATGCTTAACCAACATACATTCAAAAAAAATGTTCTGACTGTAAATTTTCCACAGGGATTCATGCCGGAAATCATCCTGGGGTTGTGATTTTTAAAATTACACTGGTGATTAATTGCATACATTCTGTTCACTGTTCACCAGTAGCTGTAGTTACCTAGAAATGTACTGATTGAATTAATTTCTGAGTTTAAATCAAAATTGAATCCTACTGAATAAAAAATAAATTAATAAAATACACACAGCACTGTGCAAAAGTTTAAGGCAGGTGTGGAAAAATGCTGTAAACAAAGAACGCTTTCAGAAATGGAAGTGTTCATCATTTATTTTCATCAATCAACAAAAAGCAGTGAATGAACAAAAGAGAATCTAAATCAAATCAATATTTGGTGTGACCACCCTTTGCCTTCAAAACAGCATCAGTTCTTCTAGGTACACTTGCACACAGTTTTTGAAGGAACTCGGCTGGTAGGTCGTTCCAAACATGACTGTGTTTCAACCTCCGTGTGAAGTTGATGATCATCAGCACCTGTTTGGTAAAACTGGTTGATCAGACACAGACTATAATCCTACAAAATCCCTGACTTTGTGCAAGTGTTCCTAGAAGAATTGATGCTGGTGTGAAGGCAAAAGGTAGTAACACCAAATATTGATCTGATTTAGATTTTTCTTTTGTTCGCTCACTTTGCATTTTGTAAATTGATAAAAATAAACGATCATTATTTCTATTTCTGAAAGCGTTCTGTTTACAGCATTTCTTCACACCTGCCTAAAACTTTTGCACAGTACTGTACATGTTTGGTCCTGAGAAAGTGAGGTGATCTCTGAAGGCCTAGAAAGCCCTCAAGGTTCACCTTTATTTATTCAGGAATGGGTGCTCTAAAACATTATCTAACGTCAACTATGTGAAACGTCATTAACTAAACAACATTATCTAAAAAAAATATCAGGCACAGATGCAAATATCCGGAAAGGTGCCATAAGACAGATGATCCAGCGACTTTCCTGCAGTGAAGTAGACATGCTGAATGATGCAGAATATCTGATCATGGGACAAGAAAACAGCATCGCTGCAGCCAATGAAAAGTAAGTTTGTTTAGTCCTCTGAGGACGTCATGTGCGAGGTTGCTATGGTTTTCACATTTGCCTGGAAAATTCCTGGAAAAGTCAGGAGGCTTAACTTTGAGTCATTTATGTGCTTTTCAGATTTAAGTACATCTTGAACAACAAGATGTGGATCGAGGAGATTCCACCGGAAAGGAAATGCAGAGCTTCCAGAAACAGGCAGGCTTGCCAGCTTCTGAAGAACTTCATTGGGCAATACTTTATAAACCAGTGCTCAGATTAGGAGAACCAGGTCATATGGAGGGACAGGATGGCACATAGAAAGCATCTGGAGGAGACCAATTAGCTGAAAAATCGTGTGCTTTTATTTTCAGTGCATATGACAAAAAAGGAAAGCAGTGTGTGAACAGCACAGTTCAAGGATTAGCAGAAGCATGTCGTAGTTTCACTCTTCTAATGAAGAGTTTGGATGTTTGGCAATGTGTGTAAGCTTGACCTCTGTGCACATTATGTAAAAGGCAATCTTAAGACTATGCTTTCTGTAATGAGCATTTATGATATTATAGCATTTATGATACAGCATTAAAAGCAATAAAATATCCAAGTGATGTTTGATTCAATGTCGGATGTTAAAAGTAACCACTGAATCCCTGCTTTGCTTTTACTGAAGCGTTAAAAAGTTCACATCATATGACTGATGTAGGGACTCCCATTCAGCAACAGTACAGAGTATGAAAAATCTAAAAATGCTTTTAAACCACACTTCAATAACCTCTTGATGTCATGGACCTGAAACTGAATACTGACTTTGCGCTGTGATTTATGTTCAATATAAAGCCTGAGTAAGGAGGACTTTAAATAAAGACTTCTAAAAGAGTGTATTGCTTTATTCATAAGTCCTGCTGAATGTAGCTTCTGGTAGGAAACAGTGGTTTTATTGGCTTTTTATTGGACTTGATTTAAGACGAGACACTGCAGGTGAATATGGCAGATTTTAAAAAGCAAAATATAACTCGATGACATTTTAATACATGTATTATTTTAAATAATAAAGAAATATTGTGTTAACATACAAACATTTGCATATCTAAAAAAAAAAAAAATCAAAACCTTGGAAATTGCTCAAATCTTTTATTTTTATTTTTAAAGACACCAACCTAGATACCCTAACCATTAGGCCACCAAGGCAGCGGCATATTAGTGGTTAGGGACTAAGTCCCAGGATCAGAAGGCCGTGGGTTCAAATCCTAGAACAGTAGGATGCCCTGAGGTACCGTCCCCATCAATGATCCCCAGATGCAGGATAGGGCTGCCCACTGCTTACGGTGTGTAAAAATAAATAAATACATGAGTAAAAGAGCAAGGATTTTTCCCAAATGATTTTCCCCAGGCTATGTGTAATATAATATTTTATAAATGCAAATAAAATGTTTTTATTTGAGCAATAGTAAAATAGTCACCACAATTAAGAATACGATCAGGAACGAACAAATAAAATGTCAGGAATGCAAGCGTTCTAGATCTATGGGTGTAAATGTGGAGAAAAGCTCCAATAAGCAGCATGATGCTGTGCTGATGCTGTGAGAGAATGCAGCTGAGAGTGGACACAAGATTGAATTTCAATGCTGACCATTTGAACATTTTGGATCACAGTCTCAGAAGAGATATGTTCCAGAAATCACAGAAACGACAGTCCCAAAATCCCCATTCCTGTCCTGCAGTGTCTTGCCTTAAAACAGAAGTTAGTCTGGACTGATGGAAGCTGGGATTTACAAAACAGGGAAAGAATCTTTAGAAGCAGAGCTATATACACTTCCACTGGATAACAATCGGCACATTCCTGGCACGGATTACGAGTTCAGGCTTTGTGGTCGTCCCGAGAGGCGGTCCTCCTGCACTACTGTTGTCATGTGCTTCACATTTTGCCAATGTGTTTACATCCTACGCTGAAGCAGTTCATGCAAAAGAATCTACTGTATGCATGTCAAGGCATTGATATTGGCAATAAAGAGAAACAAAGATTAGAAAAATAACCCTTAAATTATAACATCGCGTACAAAATGAAATAAATTAAAACTTTTTTTTTTTTTCCTTCAAAAGAACACAACATTCCGACATTGTGCTGCTGTGGCGTGTGTTACGGCTACCACCCTTGCGAGGAGTATGTAGAGACTTCCAAGGCAAATGCGCACTAAAACTATAAGCTGCTTTTCTTCTACGTGTGCAACAGCTGGAAACACTGGCACTATGCTTGATCCTACTAAAGGAGCGTGGATTTCTAAACCCATGTTACAGCAAAAAGCTATCCAATGTACACGGTATGATACAAATGTGTCAACATATACAGCGAGTCAATGCACAAATAGTCTGTTGATACGAAATGGCTTGCTTTCACAGTACAATTATAAGATAAATCACTGATAGTTCGAATAGTTGAAGAAGTAAACTTCTGAAGGAACTTTGCTTCCATGCCTTTGTTTAATTTGAACTAGATGATGATGTTTCGGATGTTTTAGCCAAACCGGCCTGTGGATTTAATACCTTATATGTAAATAAACTACTTTAAAAGCTTCAAGAGTAGCTGCCCTCACAAGTACTGCTTAGAGTACCGTGATATATTACTCACTTGTGTTGGCCATGTTCTCTGCTTTGGATTTAATCAAAAAAATTCACAACTAACACCAAATCAGTGTAGTTTGGAAACGTGATAAATGTCAATCTCCAGTCCAATTAGCATCACTTCAGCTGGAATACAGTCAGCTTTTTGGCTGTAACATCCCCCAAAAGGTTCTTTCAGTGGCTGAGACCTTTCTGGTGTGCAAAATAAAACGGTAAATGCTAAAGGTCATTGCACCTGTACAATTCATTTGCCTGGTCGTCCTTCACTGGAAGGAGTACCGGTGTCCTACTGCAGGTATCGGTAGACTTTGAAACAGTGGTTCCCAGAGTCCGCCACGGCCACATGACCATCGGAGGTGAGCGCAAGGCCCTGAGGGCCGTACAGCGGGTCCGCCGACGTGTTGATGTACGAAAGGAAGGATCCTGAGCTGTCAAACACCTGTAAGGAAATAGTTGGCGTAGATGTTCAGATATAGGCACAAAGCTCTGTGATGATGTCTTTCATACATGGAGTTCATCATTTTCCTGCCTCCGTGAGCTTGTATGCAGATGTGGGCATCTGCCAATATGTTATGTGATAGTAAACACCAGGGGGCAGCACTGAAACCAGTGGCACAGTATATTGAGGTCACCGGGCTTCTTTTTTGGAGCTATTCATTGAGGAATAATGAGCTGAAACCCTGTCTTTTGGGAGTCTAAAGGGACATAAAGTCATAACACACTTTCTGAACATTACATTCATTACATTCGATGCTGTCATTCTTAACTAAACGGCTTCAAAATATCATGAAAATGAAAACATCCCACATTGTCATATCAATGTACAAGTAGCCATTAAATTTCATTTATGTTTTTTCACATTCCCCATTCACGCGGAAGTTATAATGAGGGGGGTCTTCTTAGACTGCTTTTCCGAACAAGGTGCAATGCAAGGCAGCCAATCAGATCGTGTGGATTTATCAGTCACAGTTACTGACAGCCTGCTAAATTTTTAGGGTTTAACAAAGGTTGAAAAATGTTTATGCATAATTTTTAATACATAATTGAAAACAGTGTACAACATGCATTACTGATAATGTAACATTTTAAAGTCAGAATTTTGAGTTCAGGTTTGGTAGGGAAGATGGTATAGTGGCAAAATGGTTAGTATATTAAACATGGCTGGTTTTGGTAGCCAGACCACACAACACACACAAAAGGCTCAAATGCATTAAAAATGGTCTTTAAATCTTTGATGGCCAGTATTTTCACATCATGCAATAATTTATACTGTAAATGTTCAAATGACAAGTTTAAATTCATTCATTGTCTATATCGCTTCCTGTAAATTAACAAAAAAGAAAAAGGCCTACCTGTATCCTACTGTTACCCCAGTCTGCAACAATGATATTTCCATTGCTGTCCACTGCCACCCCTGTGGGAGCGTTGAACTGGCCATTCCCTTCTCCATGAGAACCGAATTTAAACAGGAACTCTCCATCCGCGTTGTACACCTGAGCAGAGAATTAAGACAAACATGAGCTGATATCAAACCCACATCTGGGTGCTGTTACCAGTGAATCCTTATTTTTAAACGGGAAACACGTGACAATAATAATACACACAGACAGCCGTAGCCTACCTTAACAGAGTGATTATGGAAATCCGTCACGACGATTTCGTTCTTGTTGTTCACGGCAACAAAATGGGGACCTAAAGAGGGTAACAGTCAAGAAATGGGTGAAAGTGATTTTTTAAGCACATTATGTCAAAACGTATAATATAGTCCAGAGTGAAGCTGTGTAGACTAAACTGAAATGACAAATATAATTTAAAATACTCATTAGACTTAATCTGGGTCTGGGAAACCAGCAGGGAGATTTATGATCAGGTCCATTTTAGCTGAGGCGTTACTTACTGAAGGCAGGGCCGGATTTACTGAGTTTCGGCTCTGTTGGAGTGTTTGGAGCACTTTTGTCTAGAACAAGAGAAAGACAGTCAGCAGGTCATAATTCTGTTTCCAGGCCTAATACAGGCAGATATGTTGGTGTAGTTTATATGGAGTCCTGAATGATGGCCTTGCATGAAGTATAGAATTTATATACTAAGCTACTAGGCCACCGGGGCAGCGTAGGGCATTGGTCCCGGATCGGAAGCTCGTGGGTTCGATTCCCTCACCAGTAGGTTGCCCTGAGGTACCCTTGAGCAAGGTACCGTCCCCCTCACTACTCCCCGGGAAGCTTTCAATAGCTGCCCCCTGCTGCACGTGTGTGTATGGCTGAAATGCAGAGGCTGAATTTAGTTGTGTTGCATTTCACAATGACTAGGGTTGTCACTTTCACTTTTTTAAGTTACAAAAAGAGGCAGCGGTGGCCTAGTGGTTAGGAACTAGGACCGGAAGGATCAGTACACTTGAGCAAGGTACCATCCTTCTCCATCACTGCCCCCCGGGAGCTTTGAATAGTTGCCCCCGGCTGCACGTGTGTCTGTGAGAAAAAGGCAGAGGTTGAATTTCGTTGTGTCTCACTGTGTGCTGTGCCGTGTTCCACAATGACAAAAATTATTGACTTTTTTCACTTTAAATAAATATGTTTGCCAGAGACAATGGAATAGCAGTGAGGGGTGGGTGGTGTGGGCATAGCAAGTGTATCTTATCAGACTCATTCGAATGAATTTTAACATCATGCAACGAGGAATAAAGTAAAGCTGCATTGGATAGCAGACCGAGAATGTAAGACAAATAAAAATGCAGGATTAGTTTTCCATAAACAGCTTCCAGTACTGAGTAAAGCACCTGAAAACTGCCTGTCTGATGTTCCTTTGGCGCCAAATTTGGTCACCAGCTTGCCGTTGGACTGAAAGATGAAGACACAGCAGGCCTTATTGTCTGCAGCTATGATATGGCCGTTCTTGTCCACAGCTACTCCTTTAGGTCCCATCAGCCGGCCTGCTCCAATTTTATTCTAGAGGATGAGCAAGAGAAACAGGACAAAAGATCACACATTTAGGAAAAGAAGAAGAAAATGAAATGCAACATGATTGTTGCTTTGATTCTGTTATCAGTGGAATTTCTTGATTTATTGAGTTCTAGCAAAATTAAAAAGTGCCTTTCAGGATTTTTTTCCATATCTGCAGTGAAGTGGAGCAAAACGCTTCATTTCTCATTTTGCGATAAACACAAGTTACAAGGATGTGATAATCAGGTGATTAAAGATCTATCCTGCTACAGACTGGTGAAGACCAAAGGAGGTCTTGCAAAGAAATAAAAGAGCAATGGACCGTCAAAGGAAGTGAATACTTTATAGCACTATTAAATACAGCAATTCAATGACAATTGCTCACTTTAAATTTGCCATCTGAGGTGAAGATCGTGATCCATCTGTTGTCATAGTCAGCTACGATGATGTCTCCATTCATGTCCACCGTGACTCCAGTGGGACGCTGCAATTGCCCTGGAGAACGACCCCTCACACCAAACCGTAGCTTGAACTGACCATCATTGGAAAAGACCTGCAGAAAGTCCGCAACAGGACAAATAAGCCTAAAAATAGTTCTACGCCCACTGTTTTCATGTAAATAAAGGTTTACTGCACCTGTATGCACTGGTTATTACTGTCAGCCACCACTATTCGCCCATTGCTGGAGGTGGAGATGCCCTGCAGGTTGGAGAATTCTCCCCTTTCACGCCCTCTCGTCCCTGCAGCCCACAATAATAACACTTCACTACACCAGCTTTAGAGGAACGGCGACGGATAGCATTTGCAAAACACAATTGCAGCTTTTCAATGTGTTTATATTAACATACGGCAAATGTTGCATAATTTTAAAGTCCAAATAGGTAATCGTTCTTGTTATTTCTTTAAGTCACCTTCATTAAAAGTTCTCCAGGCTTCTTGGAGGACATTCCAAAGCTGACTTCTTTCTGTCTAAATGGTTCATATACAAAATATAACCAAAAACAATCCTCTGAAACTGGTCACATACTGTGAGAAACAAAACTTGGTCCCTCATGAAGCCTGAAGAGCTATTCTTCAACAATACTTTAAAAAAGAGGAGAAATTCTGGCTCTTTGGAGGAAAAATATGAAAAAACACTGTATTGCACACTATATCCCAGACCAGGTTACAATGAGGTTCCCTTGCGCAAGGTACCATCCCCATCACTGCTCCCCAGGCACTTTAAATAGCTACCCCCTGCTGCACGGTGTGTATGGGCTAAATGCAGAGGCTGCATTTCGTTGTGGTTCACTGAGCGTTGTGCTGTGTACTCACAATATCAAGTTGTCACTTTCACTTCACTTCCACTTCATATAATTGCATAATACTTCTAAAACTAGAGAAGTAACACTCTAATACCAAGTGGCTTCCCTGTTTAAGTTTGGAGTTAGTTCTGTTAGGATCCAGAATAAAGCTGTTCGTTTCCCTTCGCTCAGGCTTACCCACTCTGTAGATGAGCTCGTCCTCTATGGGGTTTTCCTTCTTCTTGGTGGTGCTGTACATGCTAGAGGGCCGTCGCACTGCTTTCTGGCGGACATGTCCCCCACCCCCTCCTCCACCAGGGGACTTCACGCGCCTCTTCACATCATCCGGGGACTGCGGGGCGTCACAGGGTTTTATGGCCCGCAGGCGGAAGGGGCTGCCCCGTACAGGCTGGCCGTACAACATCAGAGAGAAGGAAAACTCTCCTTCGCTCCGCAGCGTGTAGCCCACATCATATGTGCCATTTTTATTGTCGGTCACCTCGGCGTTGGTGACAGAGCCATCCGGGCCAGTGATCTGAGCCTTTAGAGCTGCATTCCCTGTCTTTACCAACTCTCCAGCCTTATCCTGGTTAGAAAAACAAATAAAGACTAATGATCGTGTGCAACATACTTGTTCACGTCTGTGGATTTATCAGTCCATATTCATTTGTGCAACAGAAAGCACATGTTCTGCTCATTTAGAAGGCAAGCTGTAATTGAGATCTGAGTGATACCTTCTGTGCAGAGGCCCTTTTCAGATTTAGCATTTTACGGGGCAACCTTACTAATATTAGCAGTATGGATGTACTAATATATCATGTGGGTATCAAAGTGGGTAACCTTTCAAAGCATATTTGTTTCCAGTAAAAAATATTGGCACGGGGCAGATTTTTTGGACAGATCGCCTGCAGTTGCAACGCTATAGAAAAAAAGGCAATAAAAATTCTGCAATGGCAATCCAAATTTGAAGCATCATGTTCCAAAATACACTGTGGACAACTTCCAGCATTTTTATTTTCCATTCCAAGCTTCATGTGAAAAAAGTTATAAAGGTTATACAAGAAGGGGCAGCGGTGGTCCCAGGATCAGAAGGTTGTGGGTTTCAATCCCAGACCATTTGGTTGCCGAGGTACCCTTGAGCAAGGTGCCGTTCCCATCACTGCTGCCTGAGCGCTTTAAATAGCTGCCCCCTGCCGCACGGTGTGTGTGTGCGGGTGAAAAGCAGAGGTTGTATTTCGCTGTGTTTCACGCTGTGCTGTGTTTCACGACAAGAATAGTCACTTTCAAATTCTTTTCAAATACTGAATAAAAAATTCCCATTCTTTCACTGTATTTTTGTAGGATTTTCAAATTAATTTCACAAATGTACGTGTAAATATCAGTCACAAATATACAGAACTGGCATCAGCCCCAAATTCAGAAGTACAGCTGTATCATTAGCAGTTACATTAGCAGCTGTCTTCAGGATGTATATGAGAAAAAAAATGCTAATATTTCTCCAAGTTGAATGTACAGAGTAATACAATCAATCAAGCACCATGTCTCACCTTGGTAGTGACAGTGACGGTAGTGAGTTGCCCAACCACAGTGTGCCGGAGCCCCTCTCCCGTGGCCACGCTGGTGTGCCCCACGGCGCTCGTGGTCAGGAGGACCCCCAGGTTCTGGATGGAGCGTCGTAGCCCCTCTGTCTCCACCTGGCACTGCAGGTGGCCGTTCTCATGCGGCTGCTCAGGGAAGGCGTGGCGTTCTAACGTCCCCATCCGCTCACCCATCTGCTTCTGTACCAGTAGCACCTCTGTGGCGCTGCCATGGTTCAAGGCCTGCTCAGTGAAGCTACAGCAGCTCTGAATGTTCTCCTTCCCCTGCAGCAGTGCAGCCAGCTGGGCCTGCAGCACCTACACACAAAGTACTGTTACTGTAAACCAGCTATAATTAAGTACACGATTACATGCAGTATAATTGAGTAATTATATTACTTGGCCATTTGCCTGTTTGGGAAAATGTACTTTTATCAGTGTGATTTCATTTTCATTTCATATTTGAAGCCCTAAAGAAATACGTTTAATTTCCTTTTAATGCAGACTCCCTATTCTAACCTCTCGTCCGGAGTAGAGTGGTGGGAGTTGCAGGAGCCAATCACAAAGGGTGAAGGGCAGAGAAACACCCAGGTGGCCAGTTGATCAGACTTTAATGCAAAATCTACAGGAGCTCATTTAGTTAAAATCTACTCTAAACAACATTGCCAGTAGAGCTGTGGCTGTCCATGTATGCTCGCTGCTATTTCTGTTGAGTTCTTGGGCATTTATTATATGACGTTCTTCTTCTACTTCTTCATTATTATTATTATTATACATCACCCCTTGTGAGGGGTTGTCAGGGTATTTCTCCACTTTTCACTCTTTGTGCAGTGGGAAAGGGTCTGGCGCTCCAGTGATATTGATTAAGGTAGGTGATATTTTATTAACAATATAAGTATCAGCATCAGGACACTGCCATTGGTCCACAATGCCATTACCAGTCAGCCACCAGACTGTCAGTAACTGATTGGCGTCCCCATTCTTTTGGCAGGCCGTATAAACAGCTCAGAAACACAGACTAAAACGCATATTTATCCATGCAGTCCACATACCTTCTGCTTTGTGCTGCAGATGTTCTCCAAGTCAGTGATGAGCGTGTTCTTGCGCTGGTGTAGTGCTCGCTCCAGCTCCTCGAAGGTGCTGCTGATTTCAGAGATGGCTTCACTCTTCCTCTCAGCCAGCTGCCTGGAGATATCATTCACCAAGTCAATGGCTGCTGTCAGCTGGGGAAGCCTGGAAGAGGAAGGTAAAGGGTGAAGGAAAGAGGCTGAGTTTCATCAAATCTCTAATTTAATGCTGCAGTTAAGAGGCCATGGAGATTCGTTTCTCAGACAACAGTGGGCGTGCAATAAAAATGATTGTTTATCTTGGTGGTGCCACAGCAGCACTAGGTGGAGGATTATTGCCGTTATTACAGAGTGGATGCTTAGTTTTGTTATTGCATGACTAATTGTGAGCAACTTTTTTATTGGTTTTCAGATATTACAGGCACAATGGTTAGAAGAGCAAGTCTCAAGTCTGACATTACAGGCCCATGTCTTGCTCAGAGGGCTTTTTTCATTTTGCAGGCAGCTACTGCAATAATAATGCAGAGCAAGTTCAAAACTGGTGCGTGTCTGGATGCTGGGTTTATGGGCCTTACACCATTTCTTCATACATATGCAAGGCAGACATTTGCATTTGTGCAAAGAGACTTATTACTTTCTATTTTCAAGGCCAGCAGATGTAGTGTAGATTATTTCTTCTGCCGCAGCCCAGTTGACTCACTGGGGTGGCTTTTAAACCCTCGATGTTCTTGCACATAGTTTGCTTGACTAGTTGCAGCCAGAATGCTGAATGTCAGATCTGCACTCTTCAGTAAACGTACATCTGATCTTGAATATACCCTCACCAGCCACTTTGTCATAAACCACTTTCTCACAGCTCCGCAGAAACAACATTGCCTGACATGCTCATACCCTAAAAGTATACATTTCTGTGACATATACTCATATACTACTTATTTCAGTGTCTCCTCTGTGAATTGGCCAACCTGCATAGAAAATGGTCTGCAGGGATCCTTTGGTCACAGTTATGAGAAGATGGACAAACATGATGGTGCGTCATCAACACCTAGAGAGTCACCAGTGAACGATATAATAAAAAAAAACCCTATTTTCATCATTACACTGAATAAATTCAATATTCTTTCATATTTTAGTAAATTATTGTGCATTATAAATGCTCTGACCTGTTCCGAATAGCATCCAGCTGGTTTTTAAGCGCCGCTTTGTGCTGCTCTAAAACGTCCCGCAGAGGAACAGTGACGTGCTCCCGGTGCTCCCCCTCCGTGCACTCCAGACACATTGCAGTTTCACATGACTCGCAGTAAAACTCCATCACCTGCAGAGGGTGTGGAAGAGCACCGTTAGTGAAGAAACTATGACTAGCAAGCCAGCAAAAATTCTGCATTTGGAATAAAGCTAGACATTTTATTTTAACAAATGCACTGTTCAGTTTAGGACCATGTTTAATGCAATTTTATTGCAGAGAAGATATCAAACGATTAGGAAAAATAGGACCACTCTAACTCTGAATTCAAATTATGAAAGAAAGAAGTAAAAATTACAGTAAGCACAATATATTATGAGATTATCTTTTGGGAAATAACCTCAGTAAACTGCTTCACCAAAAACCTTCCACTATTAATATTCCAGGGTACACTTTACCGAACAAAATATCAGCAATTTCAATATAAAACATTTGCATATAAGTAAAAATGTACTCTGGTTTCTAAAGCTGCTTGCATATTCCATAATGCAGGGGGCTGACCTTGCCCTCGTGGTTGGGACAGGAGAGTGGCTGGGCAGAGGTGGCAGCGCTGGCCGACTCCAGCACATTACAGGCTTCAGGCTGAGAGCACTCCGACTCCCTCTGCAGCACCTCCATCAGATTAGTGATGAAGAAGTTATTTTGCAGCGCTGCCACACCCTTTTCAGGCAGGATGGATGTCTGCCGGCACACCGGGCAGGACAAGGTCAGAGACTGAGGGGGGATGTAGTTCTGGAGGCATCTGCAGAAAACAGATTTATGAGGAGTTTCAACATTTATGCACGGCTTAATCAGTGTGAACAAGGTCGCTCAGAGAGGTTAGCTGTGAAATGCTCCGTTGTAAAGAAATGTATTCATTGATAATTGTGCTTTTACTAGGAACCAGACATCCTAAGGGTGCAATCTCAGATTGGCTGCCCAATGTCTAAAAAGATGATGTTTCATGATAATTATTATTTTAAAATCTTAATTTATGATCATTTTATGAAACAATATCCCGATACGATACGATGGTCCACATCGTCAGTGATAAACACACTAAAATATATTTCTGTGTTGCCGCTTTAACGCCACTTCAATTGTGAACTGTATTGTGATGACTAACACACATTTTCCAGCATAAGCAGATATTCTAGCAAAGCAAAAGGGAAAAAAAAACAAAAAACTGAAGGCCATCCTCATAACAGCTTGGTCACAGTGGGTGGCTTTGAACATGATGTCATATCACAGCAATGCTGAGGCTAAATCCTCAGTCTGGAGCTGGGCTCTCAGTAGGCTCGGCCACTTCTGCTTTAAAACAGAGCATTTTCCAAGTTTACTTTCAAGCGTTTCAAACAGAAATACCGCCACACTCCTCACAAAACCCCTTTGTGATTAGATCCGAGTTAGGGATGGGCAACACCACTGAGACATGTTGACTTCTGTGACAAAGTAAGTCTAGTACTTATTTTAAAAAGGAGACTTTTATATCTGCAGCTAAACCTGCTAATGTGAATGTTTAAATGGCCCATTTTCCATATTATTTTTGTATTTTATATTTTTTCCTTTTAGGATGGTAGTGAAACCGGCTATGCTACACGGGTTGGAGGCTCTGGAGCTGATGAAATGACAGGCAGCATTTCCGTGGGGTGTGACGAAGATGGGCAGGATTAGAGGGAAGAAGAAGAAGAAGACCAAAAACATCAAAATCATAATTCTCTTTATTTCAGTTTTCTAGCTTCTCTTTACCACTGAGAAACTTGCCAGCTGCGTTACCCTGTCTTTAAAGGTGAAAATTGAAACCACCTGCCTAATACCGTGTGATCGCCAACAAATAGCTCTGATCCACCGCATGGACTTCACAAGACCTCTGAAGATGTCTGTGGGATCTGCACCGAGACAATAACTGCAGATTCTTTAAGCTCTGTTTAAGTGCTGTGAGCTGCATGGTGGGGCCTCCATTAGACTAGTTTGTCCAGCACTCACAAAGATGCTTGAATGGATGGAGATTTGGGGAATCGGGAAGCTAACCAGACACCCACGTTCCTCAAACTATTCCTGAACAATGCTTCCAGTGTGGTGGGGCTAAAGTAACATTTATATGAGGGCCAGGAACAAAGGTTTCCCAGCAGAACGCTGCTCAGAGCACCACTCTCCCTCTGCCGGCCTGCCTTCTTCCCATAGTGCATCCTGGTGCCATCACTTCCCCAGGTAAGCAATGCACACCCACCAGGCTACCACATGATATTAAAAGAAAATGTGATTCATGAAACAAAGCCACCTTTTTTTTTTTTTCTAGCCTTCACTCCCCACACAGAATTACTGGCACCTGTAAAAACATATTCAAATAGATAAAAAAAAGAATATACACAGTATTGGTAAACGCTCACAGTCAACAGATTCACTCAGGGATAGAGCGTAGGACAGAAAATCGGGCTCCGACGTATGGTACTGTACCTTTCACAGAAGGTATGCAGGCAGGGCAGGACTTTAGGGTTGTGGTAGTGCTCCAGACAGATGCTGCAGACCAGAAACTGCTTATCTATCTGTCGCACCACTGGACTGGTGCTGCCGGTCTCTCTCTTAGCCATGGTGAGAGGCATTCACAAGAAGAGGTGGAGGAGGCGCACACCTCTTAACTCGCTGAAAGACAGAGGGAAAGAGAGAGAGAGTCAGATTCAAGTATGATGGTACAATTTGAGTCACTGGATTTTCTTCTTACATTTACATTTGTGGCATTTAGCAGACGCTCTTAACCAGAGTGACGTCCATGTCCTGATTACAGGGACAGTCCCCCTGGAGACACTCAGGGTTAAGGGTCTTGCTCAGGAACCCAGTAGTGGTAGTGCTGGAGGTGGAGATTTGAACCTGCAGGCTCTTTGATCCATTGGTCAGTAGGCAGGTACCCTAACACTAGACCCTATCTTCTTTTAGATCCTCTGAACTTCTTACTTTCAGCATTAAAAAGAACGCTAATCAGAATTGATCAGCATGCACACAGTGGTCTGCATAATTCTCTTTAATGTTGTAACCAAGACAAAGAACAGTTGCTGTTTATTCTGCTGATCAGTTACAATCAGTAACTGCTACAAAATGGTCAAAATTACGTTTTATGGCCAGATCTAGATCACTACACCAGTTCACAGCCAGTTAGTCCATTTAGCAACAAGGCTTTAGGGTGCGTAAAACACAGGCAGTGGTGACCTAGTGTTCAGGGACTAGGCCCCAGGTTCAGAAGGTGGTGGGTTCGAGGTACCCTTGACCAAGGTACCCTCCCCATCCCTGCTCCCTGGGAGCTTTCAATAGCTGCCCCCTGCTGCAATGTGGTTCACTGTGTCGTGCTGTATGAGAAGTTGTCATTTTCACATATGAGATTTTAAAGGGATGTTTTTTTTTTCTTTTTTATATAAATAAACTTGTCGATCTTGAAATAAAGCCAAAAACATTCCAATTGAAACTCCAAATCTGAACACTTGGAGGTGCACCACTTGACTACCAACAACAGATATAGATTAAACCAAATTAATAAAACCTTTCAGAAACTGATATATACACCCAGTAATAACTGGTCCTATTTATAAGCTCCTAATAAATAAGAAATAAGCTATTTTCAATCAAAGCGCTTCACTCAAAGTTACAATTAGGTGAAAAATGTCAAGTTTATCTTTACTGCAGTAATGTTTGATTAATAGTGATCAAATACTATACTAGCCCATCAAATCAAAATAGGTAAAAAAAAAATTTTAAAAAGACATTTAAGTCTGGCAGACAAAGTAAAACAGACATGCATTTATTTAGCCTATCAAAGCAGTCTTCTAAAAAAAAACCCAAATACGTGAAATTACAGATTGCTAATATCTTTGTCACTTAAAGTGAAAGTGACTATTCTTGTCATTGTGAAACACAGCACACAGTGAGCCACAAGGAAATTTATCCTCTGCATTTTACACACACACACACACACACACACGCAGCAGGGGGCAGTGACGGGGACGGTACCTCATGGCAACCTACTGCTCTGGGATGCAAACTAACTACCTTCTGATCCTGGAGCCAACTCCCTAACTACTAGGCCACCGCTGCCCTTATTATTTCACCCATTATGGGCTTCAACGTTCTTTTATAAAAAGATCTTTTTCATCAGCATGTAGTTCGAAAAGATATTATTGGCACTTTTTTTCATTTTTCCAGTATACACACTAACGGAATGCCTTACTGGGGCACTTTCAACTCTAATAAACCAGTGAGGGCACAAATGCGCAATAGATAAACAGCTTCTTTCCCATTTCAGTTCCAATTTTGGTTTTGACATTTAAAGGTCCTTCTATCACGCTTGTCGTCCCTGTGGTGGTGGCACTGAGACACACCACTGCTCCCAGCTCATCATTGTGACACAGGCCACGTGCCAGCAGCCGGGTGGAGGACTATTTTAAACCCACAGCTCAGACAGGAACCGAATAATAAACTGATTTTTTTAAAATGCTGCTTCTGCTTCTAATTCAGAACGGTTCAGCAGGGCAGTAAACAATCAGATTAATAAAAAAATGGAGATCTGACTATTTACTGCACAGGTCTGTTAATGTGGTTTAGGACTCCGTGTGACTTATTCCGGTCTACAAACTGAACACAGGGTGGCTGGGTGGTATTCATAGAGCATAATGAGGACTGAGCTGGATCAGAATCTTCTGTACTTGTCATTGTCAAAAACAAATATCTAATATTATGTTTATACACACACAGTATTGTGCAAAAGTTTTAGGCAGGTGTGAAAAAATGCTGTAAACAAAGAACGCTTTCAGAAATATCAATAATGATTGTTTATTTTGATCAATTTACAAAATGAAAAGTGAGCGAACAAAAGAAAAATCTAAATCAGATCAATATCTGGTGTTTCTACCTTTTGCCTTCAAACCAGCATCAGTTCTTCTGGCCCCACAGAGCCCTGATCTCAACATCATCCAGTGTGTCTGGATTACATGAAGAGACAGAAGGATGTGAGGAAGCTACATCCACAGAAGATCTGTGGTTAGTTCTCCAAGATGTTTGGAACAACCTACCGGCCGAGTTCCTTCAAAAACTGTGTGCAAGTGTACCTAGAAGAACTGATGCTGTTTTGAAGGCGACGGGTGGTCACACCAAATATTGATTTGATTTAGATTCTCTTTTGTTCATTCACTGCATTTTGTTGACTGATGAAAATAAATGATGAACACTTCCATTTCTGAAAGCGTTCTGTTTACAGCATTTTTCCACACCTGCCTAAAACTTTTGCACAGTACTGTATATATATAAATAAAATATACAGATTTTTTTTTAAACACAGCATTGAGTTTCTATCTTCACAGCTCATAAATATTTTCATCAGAATTGATGTGACATCCCCGTGGTAAAGAAAGCAAACATATTGTGAGGTCCAAGTTTTTTGTACAATTGCTGATTAAAGATTGAACATCCCTCAGACCAGTCCTTTTTGTATCTAAACATAAAACGTGGCAAAAATTGCGGTATAGGGGAACCATGTTTTCGTCCTCCAAGAGCCTTTCAAATTCATTCTGCTGTTTTTACACACAGTAACCAGGTTACGTCTATAAAGAATGGGGTTTGCCTTCAGCAACAGACATTGGACAGGGCAATAATAAAAAAACATTAAAAAAATGACCTGAAACTGGCCAGAAACTTTGACTAAGGACAAAATCAAGGCATCGGCTGAGCCAATACATGATTATGACTGCAGTGAAGAACACCTGAACATGCTGCTTTTGTCTTTGATATGAAACGTCCTTCACTGGGGACACCCAGATAGAACAACTAACAACTGTTAGAGGCCCTACAAACCTGATTTTGCAACCCTACATAAACTCTCCTGGTTTTACAAGCAGTCTGCTCCTGGGAGTAAAGCAGCATCCACGTTATAAAACTGGGAAAGTTGTGGTCTTGCAGTGAGGTTGCACCAATACAAGACACCATTACGAGAGAGTAAACTAGCCGTAGTAAAAGAGTAAACCAGCTGTGAGCTGAACTGTTTCACCTGCAGCCCTACGTTAAAAAATGCAGAATCAAATTGCAATTGCATTGCTTGAGGTTCCTTCTGTCAGCTTTGGCAATATTTCAGTTTATGAGTTCAATTACCTACAAAACTCTTCCCTGAGGGCATCATGATGTTGTCCTTAATTAAAGAACACTGACCAACTGCATGAAAGTGAAAGTGACTACCCTTGTCATTGTGAAACGCAGCGCAGCACAACACAGCGGAATTCAGCCTCTGCGTTTTACCCATACACATGTGTAGCAGGAGAGAGCTATTGAAAGTGCCCGGTGAGCAGTGACAGGGACGGTACCTTGCTTAAGGGTATCTCAGGGCAAAATACTGGTGAGGGAATCGAACCCACAATCTTCCAATCCCTAACTGCTAGGCCACCGCTAATTAATAGCTAATAACTTATAATTAGGGCCTAGTGGTTAGGGAGTTGCCCCGGATCAGAAGATTGTGGGATACCCTTGCGCAAGGTACGGTCCCTGTCACTGCTCACACTGCCCCCTGCTGCACGTGTGTGTATGAGTGAAGCGCAGAGGTTGAATTTCGTTGTGTTGTGCTGCGCTGCGTTTCACAATGACAAGAGTAGTCACTTTCACTTTTCAATTAGTCCTGTTAAACTGGATTTGTTGCAGGGCAATGGGAGAGATGTTGATGGAGATCATTCGGATTTGTGTGGCTCTGCTGGTTCCTTTTTCTCCAATTAAACCTATTCGATTTTCTGAGGTTTGCAACGAATCCACAAATTTACCATTTTTAACGATAAACTATTTTAATGTTTAAATCCTCTCGCGTGCAGAGCACAGAGATCATTCCTCAATGTTAATTTTAATCAAATTCCCTGCATATTTATGTTAAGGCCCCATTGCAGTCACAAAATGATTGGCATTTACTAAATAACCATTAGTTAACTCAGAGCCAGCAGGCAATATTGTCCTTTTTCCCCCATTTTCTCCTGTTCTATCAGCTGCTTTGCTTACAGGGACAGTGAAGAGTTGACTGGTAATTTGAATCTCTTGCCAGTTATCTAGTGTAAGTGTTTGCTTTTCCTTTCTGGTGAAGACTTATAGACACCAGCATGAGCTGAGTAAAGCAATTCAGCATGCGTCCAAAGGCTTTGAGCCATTTCTTTATTGAAAACGAGTCACATACACTTACCAGCCACTTTATTAATAGTCGATTAATCTTCAGAATAACTGCTTGAACACTCAGTTACTAATATAAACAACTGAACCCAGGTATGTCTCTGTGATCTGACACTGATGAAGGTTTAATTGAGCCAATTAAAATACATTCAGATAACTTTAGTGCTTAGATGCACAACAGACACTAATCAATGAAACTAACTACTGTAAAGTAAGGATCGATTTTTTTTTTTTCCAGTCAATCACTGGAGACACGAATAAGAAAAGAGCAAAAGAAAGTGCATTGCATTAATGTTAATTCTGATCAGAATAAAGAAATGAAAGCCATTCTCAATCAACTGGCAGCATCAACTGGGATTTCCTTGATTTATCGCCTATAAAAGCTGGTGCTACAAATGAGTCTGCGTTTCTGGTTCACACTGTTTACACTCAAGCCTGCGACTTGACTGAGGCTTAAACCAGAACTTTCGTTCTAATATTTCTCAGTGTCATATTTTAACTTTAACTAAATGTTCAATGGTTCCAAGTCATTTTATGCAATAAATATCTACAACCAACTAAAGAAGTAATGCTTATGTGCTTCAATGAACAGAACAGAATAGACATGAATAGAACAAATAAAATAGGATAGAATAGAACAGAATTGAATAGGTGAGAAACAAACAAATAGAACAGAACAGATCAAACAAAGCAGAATAAAAGAGAACAGATCAGAAGAGAATAGAATAGATGAGAGCAGAACAGAACAGAACAAATAGAACAGATTAGTATAGAATAGAAGAGAATAGATGAGAACAGATCGAAATAGAATAGAATAGAATAGAATCATCATGCAGACAGTAAACAAAGTGGAACCTGAAGTTGCTGAGAGGTCATGTTTAGGTAAAGAGGGAAAGAGGTTCCGTGCTGGTCTGTCCTTGTAATGTGGACGGGACACACCCCTGAGATCTTGGCCGCATCACTAACAGCAGTCACATCCCAGACAGATACACCGTCGTACCCACAGACAGCGGCGATGAGCTAAAGAGGAAAAATGCAGACTCACCCCTTGTGATATTAGCATGAGCTTAGCAACTTCCCCATCAAACCTTAGTTCCTCTCAGCTCCCAGGCGCTGCTCTTCTCTTTGTTGAGGCATGAAGGAAACTGATCTTTTAATTATTGCTTTTCTACAGAGCAGCAGAGGCAGCTGCAGCAGGGAGCCCTCGCACTTGCACTGCAGCACAGCAGGAGAGTCTCTCTCTCTCTCTCTCTCTCTCTCTCTCTCTCTCTCTCTCTCTCTCTAATATCACTGGTCTCTCAGCTCTGCTCGCTCTACGTTGCTAGGCGAGGGAGGGGAGTAATAAAGAGGAAGCCTTAAAATGGCACTTCCCCAAAAATCCTCCCAGTTCCTTCCTCTGAGTCCAGCTGCTCTGGAGAGTGAGCTGTGTACCGGTGTGTGTGTGTGTGTGTGTGTGTGTGTGTGTGTGTGAGTGAGTGAGCGAGAGAGAGAGAGAGACTGTGCAAGTGTAAGAGAAAGAGGGAAAGGAAAGAAAAAACTGTTCTCTGTTGGTATATGTGTGTGTGTGTGTGTGTGTGTGTGTGTGTGTGTGTGTGTGTGTGTGTGTGTGAGAACTCAGATACAGTATTCCAGCAGTTGTCCTTTAAAAACACAAAAAACATTAGGTCTTCTAGCAAAATCACAGAAGTACAGTGCAGCCACGACCATATTTCTCTCTCTTTCACACACACACACACACACACACACACACACACACACACACACAGAGAAAAAAAAAAAATCCACCCACAGATTAGCCATACAGGCCATCTCACAGCATTAGACAGCTTCTGCATTTTCTCAGACGAGTTCATTGTTTGGTCTCCTGCCCACGATCAGGCTCAGTAACCAACACTGCAGCAGGCCATGCACTCCTCCTCTCCCTCTCTCTCTCTCTCCCTCACTCTCACTCTCTCTTCCCCCTCCTGTGCCTCACACGCCTCCTGAATGAGAGCAGCTGAACACTGACATGAAATCAGACGCAGGAAGCCTAAACCCACGCATGCAGGTTCTTCTATCTCTGCTTAATCTAAATCTCTCTTTCTGTCTGCCTTTCCTCTTTCCTCTCTCTATCCTTCTCAGTCTTTCGCTGTGTGTATTCCTCTGTCTTTCCCGCTGTTTCTCCCTTTCTTGCCGTCTCTCCAACTTATGTTCTGGGTCAATTACTTTTTCACACAGGTGATACAAGTGTTGGACTAATATATATATACATATATATATTCACAGGAAAAGTCAAGACCATCCTGTGATAAAGTTAACATTGCTTTAAGCTCTTCTGGATCTTCACCCACAGCTGAGAGGAGAAGGTCTTTGGTATCTGTGTGGGCGACACAGTCCCGAGGGAGGAGTGAACAGAATGTGTGGATTCAGGAGGACTCCGGGGAGACGAGTGCAAACACACTTTCACACTTAAAAATAAACTTTTCCAATTAAAGCTGATGAGGTTGTAGCAGATCACTCCGAAATGAATATTCAGCGTCAATACTGGCAGCCTGGATTTCCCAAATGGATGAATTAAGGCAGTTTTCTCCGCCACTCATTCTCACACTGCTCCTCAGACGCGTATATCCCTCGCTAAACCGCACGGATTACCTGCTCCGACTGAACTTGACCACAAGCTGTGAACTCCCAGCGAGCCATCTGAACTTCAACTTTTAGGAGCCTCATGAGATTTCAAATACAAGCTCATTATCTCATCCCAGCCGTGTAGTTGTTACAGAAAGTCCAAAAGACTGAACTTGGAGCGTAAAGTCATTTGCACAGTGAGGACTCTTTTCAGCCAATTAGATTCCACTTCACAGCGTTCCAAGGAAAGCGCAGCTTCCAGACTTCCTTCTGGTGCTTGTGATGTTTAGCACTGAGGCTGCAAGTGCTGCAAACCAAATGTTCAGTTCAGACTCTTATGCAGGCCTCACCGTACCCTAAGCAGGCTTTTAGTGCTGCTTATCTTCACTCAAGTTCTGCAACGCTCCTCAGCACAGCTGGAAGCAGCCTGCAGTCTACTATGGAGCAGCTATTATATGTAGTTTTCTTGACTGTGTTAACCAACTTTATTGGTCGCCCGAATATAATATCATGGTAGATCAGAAAATGTTCTTATTTTCAAGGCCTACTGAAGATACAGTAGGAATCAGGAGTCTTTTCACTTGCTTATGGCAAATTCTTCATCTAGTGAAAAAGTGAAAGTGACTATTCTCGTCATTGTGAAACGCAGCACAGCACAACACAATGAAATTCAACCTCTGCGATGCACCCATACACACACGTACAGCCGGGCAGCTAGTGAAAGTGCCCGGGGAGCATATGCATTTGCCTGTGAAACACACTAAAAAACTGTAAAATATGAATGGTATTTCCTTCTTTTAAAGAAATCCTATCTTTTGAGCTGGTAAGATTTCTTGGTGGCACCTGCTGAAATACTGACCGAAGGCGGCATTGTATGAACCACACAGCCATTAAATTATACATTTACTTGAAGCCAAGGCACCAGAGGACTTTTGATTCATATGTAATCTAGGAACTGGTCTCCTGTGTGGTATAATTGCATATACTCTGGTGAGTGGTGACCAAAAACGAGGCAAATTCCTAATACGCATAATAAATGGAGAATAAATCTGATTCTGCTGCCGAAATCTAATATGCTGCAGTGCAGAAGACATGTAACCTAGATGTGGAGCTCTCACATACACAGCGGTTAACTAGACCGCTGCTGATTGGGTGGGTGGACAAAGATTATTCTGCAGCATCTCCAACCTCTTGAGTACAAATCACTGAATAAAACAAACAAACATCAGGCAAAGACACAACGTAGCAGCCATTTGGGAAGCGGTGGCCTAGTGTTTAGGGAGTCGGCCACAGGATCGGAACATTGTGGGTTCAAACCCCTTACCAGTAGGTTACCCGGTGTTTGCTTGAGCAAGGTACCGTCCCCGTCACTGCTCCCGGGCGCTTTCATAGCTGCCTGCTGCAGCTGCGGTGTTTATGCGCATGGGTTAAATGCAGAAGTCCAATTTTATTGTGGTTCACTGTGTGCTGTGCTGTGTTCTCACAATGACAAGAACAGACTTTTTCACTTTTTCATTACACTTTGAGTCTAACAGACCATCTAAATGCCTTAAGGGCACATATTCTCTGCCAGAGATGCACTAGTGTTGATATATAAAGTAAAAGCAGCTGTCCCTCTGACTGTTCCCACTATCATAATGAAAGCCTTTTCTGCCATGCTTAATCGGATTGCCACACACGTTTACATTCATAGAGAACATCAGGCCCGGGATAAATCTACCACAGACGAACTGCTCTGCTGTCCTCCACCATGGGCCGTCAACACCCGACCGCCAGCTTGCACCCGCTCAGGCGACGTCTGCTTGGGCTGATAGGGCCTTGCAGATGGCTCAGATTACATCATTTGCATGAATTCAATTTTAAGCATGCACCCTTTAACTGCCTATATTCTCGCCCTAATTCTGACTCGTTCTGAGAAGAGGCAGGCAAAGAAAGGCAGAAACACAAGAAAATCCATCCATCAGGATGTTAAAACCTGGATATTTTTCAAGCAAGCTTTACTGTCATTTCAGCCATAAAAAAAAAAAATGTAAAAATGAAACAACGTTCCTCCAGGACCATGCTGAGCCAACATAGAACACTGTAAAGACAAGAGACTAAAGTGCAGACTAAACAACATGCAGTGCATACAATATCATACAGACAGTATCATAGGAAACAGAGGCAGTATGTATATGAATATGAGTGGAGGATTCCAGGTGAACAACAGTAACAGTGAGCCAGTACTGTTTGATAAACAGATCATCAAGTTCTGCATAAAAAACATTTGCATTGTATATAGCCGAGCGGGATTGCTCATACTGGGCTTTATGTAAGCTGCGCTTAGAGGCCAGCAGCACGAGACGCTGCAGTCCTGCCTGCAATGACTCATACAAGCTGCTGCTGAATTAACGTCCATCTCAAATGATACATCAGTGACGATGTTTGATTAAAAATCATCCCCCACACATTAAATCGAATGAATCTTGTATTGTTTTACAGTGGCCTAGTGGTTAGGGAGCTGGTCCCAGGATCAGAAGGTCATGGGTTTGAATCCCAGACCAGTAAGTTGCCCTCAGGTATCCTTGAGTAAGGTACCGTCCACATCACTGCTCACTGGGTGCTTTAAATAGCTGCCCCCTGCTGCACAGCTGAAGAAGTTGAATTTCGTTTTTGGTTCACTGTGTGCTGTGCCATGTTTCACAATGACAAAAAATAGTCCCTTTCACCTTCCAACTTTTTTTTTTTAGATTATACTCAAACTGGGCTTGATATTTATTCTTTATTCATTGGTTCATTCAGCAGTGACCTAGAATTTGCACCAATTTGCACTGTGAACACCGCATGCCTACATCACAATACGCTTGGCTCAGACAGTGCTCAGGTGAATTCATTAGACCATGTAACACAGCAGTCAGTAGTGTCCACACCAGGTGAGTAAGTGAAAGTGACTATTCTTGTCACTTTAAAACACAGCACGGCACACAGTGAGACACAACGAAATTCAACCTCTGCTTTTAACCCACACACACCGTGCAGCAGGGGGCAGCTACTGAACGCACCCAGTGAGCAGTGATAAGGATGGTACCTTGCTCAAGGGGGAATCTCAGGGCAACCTACTGATCTGGGATTCAAACCCACGACCTGATCCTGGAGCCAACTCCCCAAGTAAGTCAGTGTGCTTAGGTTTCCAGTGTTTCAGAAATAAAGGATGAAGGAAACAGGCCTTTCATGTCCCTGAGCTGCTGAGCTCTTCTGTTTCCTTTGAGCAGAACAACAAAGAACACAGTGCTCATGATCTCGTTTAGTGCAAATTTATAGCTGCAAAGCAACAAATAAAAGGAAATCACAGCTGGGTCATAAAATTAAGAGAGTATGAATACAATTATGAATGAAATTCTAACAGATATTTTAGCCTGAGATTTACACTGGGAATCGGAATACAGCTGTGGCCAAAAGTTTTGAGAATGACACAAATATTCCTTTTCACAAAGTTTGCTGCTTCAGTTGTTATGATGGCAATTTGCATAAAGAGTAATGAGTAAAATGCTTGAAATCATTGTTCTTCCTCTGTAACCATGGTTACCTGCAAGGAAATACGTGCAGTTGTCACTGCTTTGCACAAAAAGGGCTTCACAGGCAAGAAAACTGCTGCTGGTAAGACTGAACCTAAATCAACCATTTATCGGATCATTAAGAACTTCAGCAAGAGAGACCTTCAGTTGTTGTGAAGAGGCTTCAGATGCCCAAGAAAGTCCGGCAAGCCCCAGGACCATCTCCTAAAGTCAGCTGTGGGATCAGGGCACCACCACTGCAGTGTTTGCTCAGGAGTGGCAGCAGACAGGTGTGAGTGTATACACACACAGTGAGGTGAAGCCTTTTGGAGGATGTCCTGGTGTCAAGAAGGGCAGCAAAGAAACCATGTCTCTCCTAGAAAGACATCAGGGACAGACTGATATTCTGCAGAAGGTACTGGGATTATGAAAATAATTTCCAGTTGTTTGGGGTATCCGGATAAAATTGTCTGGAAAAGGTGAGCGCTACCATCACTCCTGTGTCATACCAACAATAAAGCCTCCTGAGACCATTCATGTGTGGAGCTTCTCAGCCAAGGGAGTAGACTCACCAACAATTCTGCTGAACAACACAACCATGAATAAAGAATGGAACCAAAACATCCTCAGAGAGCAACTTCTCCCAACCATCCAAGAACAGTTTGGTGAAGAACAATACCTTTTCCAGCATGATGGAGCACCGTGCCAGAAGACAAGTGATTACTAAGCGACTCGGGGAACAAAACTTCAAAATTTTGGGTCCATGGCCAGGAAACTTTCCAGACCATAATCCCATTGAGAACTTGTGGTCAATCCTCAAGAGGCATCCGGACAAAAAAAATCCCACAACTTCTGACAAACTCCAAGCATTGATTATGCAAGAATGGGCTCCAACAGTCAGGATTTGGCCCAGAAGTTGACTGAAAGCTAGGACGAACTGCAGAGCTCTTGAAAAAGAAGAGCCAACATTGCAAATATTGACTCTTTACATAATTTAATTGTCAATTAAAGCCTTTGAACTTATGAAATGCTTGTAATTATACTTCAGTTACCATAGGAACATCTGACAAAAAGATCTAAAAACACTGAAGCAGCAAACTTTGTGAAAACCAATACTTCCTAAGATGCAGACAAATGGAAGAGTTCTACAGCAACTTAGCATAAAATGTTGTATGCACTTTTTCCTTTTCCCGTAGTCATTTTTATGCGGCGGACCAGTGGTTAGGGAGTTGGCCCCCAGAATCGTAAGGGCATGGGTTCGAATCCCAGAACAGTAGATTGCCCTGCAAGGTACCGTCCCTATCACTGCTCCCTGGGCGCTTTAAATAGCTGCTCCCTGCTGCACGGTGTGAATGAGTGAAAGGCAGAGGTTGAATTTCGTTATGTCTCATGGTGTGCTGTGTTGTGTTTCACAATGACAAGAATAGTCACTTTCACTTCATGTGGATTGTGTGGAAATTTTAATATTACTGAAAATAAAAAAATAAAAAAATCAGAAGGAGGTAAGACTGCATCTCTCTGGTCTCATCTACTCTGAACAGTTAAATTAGGTTCCCTCCATGCCTGCGCTGCTCTGAGTACTGGCATGCTGCGGTGGCCTCGATACCCCGTCCAGCAGCAGGCGTTTGGCTTGACCTCAGCCTGTTTATTCTCCCCCACACTCCTCTCCGGCCACCTCGCAGCTCTGATGTCCTTAAAAGCAGATGAGTGAATTTGTGCTGAATATTAACTCCACCATGTCCTGCTGTTTACAGAATAAATATTCATAATTTGATCATACCATGTCATACCGTGTTGGATAACTGGGTTGCAAAGCGACATAGGTCTGTGCACTGAATGCTGATTAAAAACGCTGTGATACTGGCTTCTGCAATATCGAGTTTAATATGAACTGATACCTAATAATGTGTCCAGGTTTCTAAAATGTTTGCAAACACTAGAAGTCAATAGGCTCCAAAAATAAATAAATGCATCCCAAAACATCTCTAAGACCACATTCAGCTCTTTGCTAAGCTGGAGCAGATTTGAGCACGTGGATATGGACACAGTATGACTTACTACCATTTCTCACACATTTACTCACTCATTTTCTGAGCCACTTGTCCCAATTAAGATCTTGGGAGGTGCTGGAGCCTATTCCAGCTCTTAAGGGGGGAAGGCAGGGACACACCCTGGACAGGTCGCCCGACCGACAGACAGACAGACTCAGTCGCTCACTCACTCCTATGGGCAATTTATCATCTCCAGTCCTCCTGACGTGTATGTCTTTGGACGGTGGGAGGAAACCCACGCAGACACAGGGAGAAAATGCAAACTGGCCGCACCCTCCTTTAACCATGTCAGATAACACATACATTGAGCTTCTAATACTCTGCAAAGCCTACTGAAATACGAAGCAGTACTGGTTTTATGTCCATGTGTGTGAAAGTGTAACTGAATTAAATCAAGTTTAGCCATACAGACTAAGACAAAGACTAACAGACAAAGGAGACTTTGCTTCTCTAATTCTAAATCAAAATGCAAAAGCCAATGAGGTCGTCTTCCACCTCTTCGATCATCAAGTGAAAACCTGAGTCTGGCTCTGAGACTCCCCCTGTTCCCGTCTCATTCCGAATTACATTTGTTAGTGCACCCGCCAGCGAGAAGGTTCAGGGTTCGTCCCCAGGCTCCTGGGTGTTCCCACAGTCATGCGAGATATTTCCGTGACGACCCTCCTGAAATCAGGACACATTTTGCTATTGTCAAAAGCCTCAAAGCTTCAAAACAGTCTCACCGCCCTGCAGTAGGTTCAGCGGGAATCTATGAAGTTTTCCTGATTTTGAGAATATAATATTATATGAAGTGAAAGTGACTATTCTTGTCATTGTGAGTAAAAAGCACAGCACACAGTGAACCGCAACGAAATTACACCTCTGCAATTTACCCATACACAAACACACGTGCAGCTATTGAAAGTGCCCGAGCAGCAGTGACGAGGACGGTACCTTGCATGTCTGGGATTCGAACCCATGATCTTCTGACCCTGGGGAACCACCCTAACCACCATATTATACTACATTATATGTAAACGGCTGTGCAACATGACAATAACTGTCATTATTGTAACACACAGAATTTTTTCGGACCATTTCTCTACATCGGCAGCAACTAATAAACATCGAACAACATCTCCGATTGCCACATAAGCAAAAACGGACCAAGTGATTGGACTTAATGGAGGGCAGTGAGTGAAATGTTGATGTAAAACATGATTGCGGTACTTCTGATCCCTTTTACATGGATCTGATTTTCCACCAAATTAACCATTGCAACATACACTGCATCATTAACACTTCCTGAAGCTTCAAGATATTATAAACATTACTTTTGCACTGGAGTTACACAGCTTAGGTAGAGTCCAAGTTACGGAAATTCACACCCCATCAGTTAACATCGCTGCACACTGTGTTAAACAGACATGATGAAGCAGTCAGTGGCAGACAGTCATCTCCCACAGTGAGCTAAAAACAGCTCGGGCCAACACATTCAGCTCCATCTGACATTAAAAATGTTGAGCTGAATCTGATTAAGTGAGAGCTCCGCAAACGGCACCTGTTTGGTGACGGGATCACAAAAGCTGTGTTATTTGCAGTAAACACACTTGCTGCCATATTCCACCGAGGTACGTCTTGGAAAGGAGAGGTGTTTGATCTCCCATTCATTTATCAGAACGCTGGCTAGAAAAGTGTCTCGAGGCTGGACGCAGACCTCCATATTGGGACCCCTGCATTGAGCATGTTAGGCGCAGTGTTTCGGTGGTTAAACTCTAGGCATTTTTTTATTTAAGACAAATGGATACTCATCACAGGCCTGACTACAGAAGCCATGAAAGAAGAGACAGAGAGAGAAAGAGAGAGAGGCAGTCGGACAAGAAAATGACGGCAGTGATGGACACTAAGCCAAACTGACGGTGTGTGACATGTTAAAGCAAGCAGCTCCACGCTCTCGCCCAAACACAGTGCATCACCGCAAGGTCAAAATATTCCACATGACAGGGCGTCGCCCGGCTCCTGTTGTCAACTCGGTGAGCATCCTGCTGCACCAGCTGCCACTCAAACAAAGGCGTGCTCATCGATTTACCTGCAGCAAGCCTGTCTGCTCAGTTTTCCACATGGATTGCCCAGCTGACTTGGATTTAATGTACATGGCATACTAATTATCTAGCCTGGCTGAAGAATTCACTCTGCTTCCTCATAGCTTAATCTGATTATTCATCTAGAGAGGCACGTGTGCCCCTGAAGCAGGGGTTAGGTGTAACTCAAGCCAACCTGAAGTCAAACTGCCCCAAGATTTGACTGTGTTAGATCCAGTCCTGGTTCAAATGAAGCTTTTCTTTAATCCTTCACCTAATTGTGATCATGTAAAATGTCAGAATGTGCTTGGAACACATTTGTCATTTTTAGCCATGATTGTGTTCTACTCTCCAGACTGTGCTGGAGTGTTTCCAGGATAAGATCAAGGTATTGAATAAGTCAAGTCAAGATCTTGGCTTTGTCTGAGGGAGAAGACATGTCTGCTGAGGTAGTACGGAGGACACAAGACAGTAAGTCAAATCTAAAATAAATTCAGTGCTTCCAGTAGAACACAAAACAGCTACTGGGGGAAAAAAAAAATTTGGCTGCGTGGAAAAAACTTTATGCACGATGTGAATTTCTCATACAAAAAAAATGTTCTTCAGTGAAACGACAGTAGCACTTTGCAGGCATCACTCCATCATTATTTTTTTAAGACTTAAAAAGTTTCCCAGCCTGAAAACCACCAGAAAAAGAGGTCTCGAACCACAGCATCTAGGGAACTCTTTTGCAACCTGCTTGGTGAGAATGAAAACCATCATGAACAGCTATGAAGCTGAACCTTCACTGTAGACCATCGAATTCAGAGCCGTTTCACACCGGTGCTACACAGCTGTAGTGTGTATTAAGGCCTGGAGGCATATCTGACAGAAATCTTTTTCTGCATGTCACAGTTCAGGATGATTAATACAGGCCCGCTCCTGACCTGCCATGAAATGCACCTTTGGCAACCAAAGTGCTTAAAAAAATTCCAGCCACACCTCATTTTCAAATACGATCATTTGCTTAAAGTACTAAACCCCGTGTAGCTGTATGCGTTGTGAAATTGCAAAGTTGTATTTTTTTTTGTAGTAACACAAGATAAACAACCCATGATAAAGTAATCTACCCTTCTATTTCATTAGTCAGAATAAAATTAATGCCACTAACATCTTTTGGCTTATAACTTTGGGACATGCTCCTTCCCGCCCCACAATCCTGATCAGAAGGGGCTCAGATAGACGGATGGACGGATTGACAGATGGATGGATGAATGGATTGAAGGATGGACAGATAGACGGACGAAAGGAAATTTTTACATGACTATTTTCCAACCTTTCTTTAGGCCTCAGAATTAGACAGACTGATACATGTAAGCAGCCTCTGTTCTGATTGGTTGCTCTGCAATTGCTGCATTCAGCAACAGGCGGTCCAACTTCCTTAAAACTTCAGCACGAGAAGGTGGGACTAAACAAACGTAAACGTACATGCACTGGTTTTAATGGCATCACCAAACAATCTGTCATACAGGCTGCTTTTACAGTTATGGACTGTTGTCAACACACTGCAGTTCTCCTCAAACTCTTTGGTTAGAGAAGGATATTTTATCCTCCGTAAAAGATCAGACACATCTCTGATCATGTGGGGACAAAGGGTGTAAACCAAGATTTTTAAACAGCTGTCACTGAATAATGCAGTGCATGAGACATCTGTGTTGAAAAAGGACGTATTTCTCATCCCCATTTGCTGATAGACACTGAACGGATGAGCTATTCGTCTCTTTTCTTGAGAGCTATAAAGATGCCCATCTGCCAGAGCAGAGGCCTGGATGGTGGAGGTCATTTGTGAGCGTTCGGAGGCTGATGCTGGAGTGTAGCCACATCCTTGGCAGTGTCGGAGTTTGCTGATTGATTTCTTTCTCTGCGTTTTATAAAGTCGGTCTGTCTTTCTTTTCATTTAGGCTGCAACTTCAGCAGAGTAATGCTTGTCCTGGTCAGCTTGTCCTGATATTTTAGCCTGATGTAAAAACTCATCTCAACCCTGACTGCTGCTGTAACACCCTAAACAGGGAAGCACTGAATGTTTTTCTGTCTTGGCGCTGCCAAGTATCGACAGCTAGAAAGGCTTGCGCTTTAATGCTTACATGCAATTAACAAAAAAGACAACGAGGTTGTTGATGGAAACTACTACAGGGCGAGTATTAATGAGCCAAAATGTCATGATCATGACAGGCCTTGCATTTGTCACCCACAACAGCAGCGAAGATAAAGCAGAACTCCTTCCAATTGCGGTCAGAAAACATATATGTACCCAGGAATTCATGAGAAAGTAATAATAAAGAGTTATTTGTGGGGCAGCTGCATTTCGAGTTGTTGACGGAGGACAGTTGCAATTTTCCATCTCGTACCTGCCTGAAAGTGGGAGACTCACAAAATGCCATGAAGTCCCATTGGCGCACTGCTGCGTTTGAAAGGCCGAATGCAATATCAAGTTGTCATGGCAGCATGTCCGCATGACGGGAATCTGTCATAGCAACTGAAGAGTTTAATTTTTGTCATTTTTCATTTTATTTTTGTCTTTAAAAGATCAAGAAGGCTTGTATGTAATCTGCAGGACGGCCAAACCCGACCCGACCCCCAGAACGGGTGAAAAATTCTTAGTAGCTGTATTTACTAATGCCATGTTGAAATCAACATGCTGTAATGCAAGGCCGAGCAGGGCTATAACACATGCATTCAATCTCACACACAGACACACAAACACACACACGTTGCTTCATTATGTTGAAGATCATGAATTGCTTTAAGAAAAAAAATGCTGAGAGTTTTCTGCATCTTTTACATTTCATGAAGCTGATAACTCCCCTGTGATTGGCTAACCACCTGTCCAGGATGTTTCTCTGCCAATCGCCCTTTGATCGCTGCAATTGGCTCCAGCACTCCGGCTGCTCTGGCTGGGATTAGCAGCAGCTGGATGGGATGAAGCCGGTTACTTTTGATCAACTACATTTGAACTAATTGTTACTGTGAAACACAGCACAGCACACAGTGAGACACAATGAAATGCAACCTCTGCTTTTATCTCATACACACGTTACTGGTCTGGGATTCAAACCCACAACCTTCCAATCCTGGAGCCTCGTTCATAAACACTAGGCCACCCAGATGGGACACAAACCCACAATCCTCAGCTCAGAAGGCTGATGCCTCTCCTATTAGGCCATTAAAGTAAAATGAACTGGTCATGACATATTTACTAACAACTGGACGATGAGTTTTGTGTATGAGGTCATTAAAAAGCAGCTTCAATGTGGAGCTTAGCAGGTAATTAGCTTGTTGCTTTCCATTAACTACTGTTACTTGAATTTAATGTTTGATATTTATGTGGAAGGTTCGATTGGGCTACATTTTACTGGTACTTATAATTCATGTGCAGAAGAGCAGGTTTGTATCGAAGATGCTGTGCTATGCTGTCTTCTTGTATCCATCATCAGGTATTGGATGCTTGAATGCATGGTGACTGCTTAATTATTTTTATTTAAGGGGACGTGGGGGAAGTTGGACCAACAGAAGACAATTTAATTAACCTAAAGGGGCAGCTGTGGCCTAGTGATTAAGTGAAAGTGAAAGTGACTATCCTTATCATTGCGAGGTCACAGCACAATACAACAAAATTGGACCTCTGCATTTAACCCATGCAAACACCGTGCAGCAGGGGGCAGCTATGAAAGCGCCCGGGGAGCAGTGACGGGGACGGTACCTTGCTCAAGGGTATATCAGGGCAACCTACTGGTAAGGGGGCATGAACCCACAATCTTCCGATGCTGTGGCCAACTCCCCAAACACTAGGCCACCGCTGCCACTTCTGATGCTGGGACTAGGCCCCAGGATCAGAAGGTCATGGGTTGGAATCTCAGACCAGTAGGTCATCCTGAGGTACCCTTAAGCAAGGTACTGTTCCCTTCACTGTTTCCCGGGCACCGGCTATAGCTGCCCCCTGCTGCACGTGTGTGTGGGTGAAATCCTTATTTCACAGTGATACTATATCCAGGGGAGGGACTGGTCACAGAGGCAACGATACAACACGATCATGATATTCAGGCCACGGTAGATTATAATCTGCAGCGAGTGCTGTGATTAGATTCTGTGATACGATGTTATTCATTTCAAACCTTCATTATTAAAATGCATGAAAATAATGCAAGGCTCTATTTTAGTCTTGCACCACCTGGTGGACTTTATCAGCAACATTAGCCAACTAGACCCAAATCAAAGTATAACACACAAAAATAATAAACGATAAAAGAAATTAATTTGGATTATGAATGATTTGGGACAAATATTTCATTGCGATTTTTGCTCCAAGTATTTCTAGTTCTGTTTCGTTTAAAAACAATGAATTTCTTTTTGCATAATTTTTTTCCATCATCCAAAAAGTCTATTTTTCAGAGGCCTGAGTACTGAATATTATCAATATTTCATTACTAAGTTTCATTACTAAGAAGCCATTTATACCAAAAACTCCTGATTTCACTCTTTATGATTTGATAACTACCCAACTGCAGTTTCGATACAGAAACAATCCTTCGTTCAAATCTTTTTTTTCCTTTATCAGTCTTTATTGTGATAAAAACTGTGATTATTAACTCCTCTCTCTCCATAACAGAACATAATTCTCTAAAAATGCAATTGTGTAAAATTGGCCAAAAATATACGGACAACATTTTCAACCCACTGTGCTAATCGGCACAATCGAATCTGGTGTCCCACACGTTCACATCCTTTCCATCAGGACTCAAAATCTTCACTATGTTTCTATCCATACTTAAATCTACAAAACTGTCGGCAGATCATCAAACAGATCAACTGTTCTCATCATCTCATTAAAGGCCAAACAGATGGATGGGCTGCGATCCGAACTAAACTGCTCCTTAAGCTCCTCCACATCTGAGCGACACATGTTAGAAAAAGAGTGGGAAAAGACAAGAATGAAAACAAAACCTGCTGTCACTGTGCTTTGAGGATGATCTGACTTACAGTTTGACATTTCCATCCCTCCTCTCTAATACAAGAAGACTGTTCAGGGAACAGCTGAGCATTTGCCCCCATTTGGTGCCAGCTGTTTGCAGACTGTGTGCAGGCTGCTGAAGGAGAGGGGGATGAAGATCTCTGACTGGGACAGCAATGCATTGCAGTCTTCTTCATGGGGTAGAGCTGCAGGCCTGCTCCAAACTGAAGCCTGAACTGAAGCCTGCAGCATCACATGCTGGTGCTCAGGTCTGCTTTTACCTGCACAACTCTGTGGCATTGAGGTGGCCTGTGTTTTGACCTGAACACCATAAAAACAGCAACATCCCTGACTACCCTTACAGCATTTCAACAAAAGGAGCATTAATTCAGCATCACCCCTCTCCAGCCCACCTGCATGAATTATTCATTCACTCCCCGCGGAGAAAACAGACAGAAAGCAGACCTTAGACAGGGAAAATCGAGAAAGGAGAAAGAGTGAACTCACAGTCAGTTGTGTCAGGAGTTAAAGCATCGCCAACATCCCCTGCACGAGCGTTTTTCTCGGCTTTTTGAATCCTGTGGGAAAGAAAACAAAGGCTTTCTGCAACACTAATCCTTTCTCTCGCGCTGGGAGACACTGGGAGGAAACGGCAGACTGAGGTTGAAGGAGGGGCGAAGGGCGGGGTAAATCGCAACGCGACAAATGATTGGCTAAAGCAGAACTGGGCGGGGTTATACTGTCCAATGGGATTGTTCCGTTTTGAATATGGAAAATCGCTCCGGATTTTTCTTTCTGTAGGCGACTGCAGAAGGATGGGCCTGATTCACTGATTCATGGGATAAAGCATTCATGTTAGAGAACTTTTTTACATTTATTTTCATATTTGAATGTTTAATCTTAAACTATTTAGCTCAATTTATTATTTTTTTATTTAATTATTTAATCAATTTGAAAATCAGTCTCTAGGCCTTTTATTTGATTTTTCTTTTTTTTTTTTTCTAGGTCATTTTTCTTTAATTGTGATATACTTGTACATTATATATATATATATATATATATATA